>JAEIFU010001103.1:0-81682 GCA_018904235.1 Lordiphosa stackelbergi | reverse complement strand
CAAAAATACCGGGAATTTGTTTTTGAATCAAAAAAATTTATTTATTTGTATTCATTTCATTCCCCTCACAGTAGTCTATCGCAAATGCATTACACCTGTGCCCATGTTATATTAATTTGCAAAATATGATACAAAGTCCTCTTCCGGTTTAGTCTTCAATTCCTTCTTCGTTTCGGGTTCTATATTTCGGCTGGATGGATGCATACGAAATCATTCGTCGCCAACAACAAAATCGAGAGGAGAGAAAACCATACAAAGTTGTTGTTAAAAATGCCTTGGTTTATGCTATGCGTGAGGGCCTATACGCACGGGTATAGCTCTGGCTTTCCCTTCTCTTCTTAAACTTTGTATTTAGCTGTAAAAAAGGTTAGCTTGAACCTTAGCTTTTTCTCTTAGACATGCCATCACTGGCGTAAACGATCATTTGGCCTGCTGTTTTTTTTCCGGTTTGTCGGCGTTGCCACTGCGTTGCAATTACGCGGCTGATTCGGATTCGCGGCGACCGCAAACTTTGATTGTTGTTGCTGTTGTCGGTTAGCTGATTAGCTGGTCGTCGTCGTCGATGTTTTGCCGTTGCCTGGGTTAATTTCCTTTAATTTTTGCGGCTTTTTCTGCTGCTCATATGGGTTAGTTACATTCATAGATGTCGTTTGCCTGAATGGATGACGACTACCTGTTGCACATGTACATACATAGGAGCTGTACATGTGAGTGTACGTAATGACCGTCAACAAATTGACCCATAAAACAGTATATGTATGTACTTGCTAGCTGGATCGTGTCGATTAACACGATCTGGTTATTTTGCATGCCATGCAGTAGAAAAGTTGGCAGTTCTCATGATCTTTGAGAAAAACGGAACCATTGTTGTTTATAAATTAATTTTGAGAGAAATAAAGGGCCCATCGAACCATATCACTTCCCACTTTCCACCCATTAAAACTTTTGAAATTGTTTCTGTTGATTTTTGGAATTTATTAGCTCCCCTTCTCTCTCTCTCTCTCTGTGTTCATTTCTTGGTCTTTACCTCAAACGCCTCATAGGTGTACTCCTGTATAACCTTTAGGTTTTTGATTAGAAACTCCTTGACAGCAGCCACATATTCAGCGGCCGATAAGATTAGTTTCTTGAAGGCCTCGATCACTCGTCCTTCGCCCTGCAGCTGACCCTTGTAGAAATCCTCCGAGACTTGGGTTATATAGCCACGTAAACCCATCAGCGTTGCCTGGGCCAGGGCAAACAGTTCGAAGGCCTCCTTGGGCAACTGATGACCTTTAATTTCAAAGTCGCAAGACATTTTTTCCTGTTGCTGTGCCATTTTTTTTGTTGTTGTAAAATTTCAATTTAGATTATCCAAAAAAAAAAAATAATAAATAAATAAAGTGTATAACTAAACTATTCTAGGCACTGAATCTAGTCTCCCAGACAACTTATTAAACTAAGCATAAGAAAAATTTAAATCACAACATGCTCTTCAAGTCTTTGGTATCTTCAAATGGTTGCTTCTCAGGCTAAAAGCGATTTATCTCAACTTTGTTTTTCCTCGACTCTTCCGGTAGCACGGGTACCGCAGTGCGCCTGATGTGTGTGCGTGTGTGCGAGGAGGGGGGATAAAAAATAATTAGGAATTAAATTAATTGCTTAATTATAAGCTGGCTTAGAATACAAACAAGAAAAGCAAATAACAAAGTAACAAAGGGCCAGCCCCCAGGGAATGGCTGCAAAGAACAACCACAATATGCAATAGACAAGGCAGGGAATAAAGCATTAAAGCAACAGAATTGCAATACCCTTTTCCATTTGAAATTGTATAATTCTAAGAATCGTAACTGTGTTATGCTTTTTTGTGCTGTTTTTGCTTTAATCGACTTAACTTTTATTTTATTTTTATCAGGATTTTAGATCTCTTGAGATGTGTCTCTAAAGCAGAATTTCAGTGCTTTCTTACTCCGGCTCGAAGGACCAAAATGTTCGTAGAAGGGAAATTAAGTAAGCTCGGTTGATGAATTTAACGTTAGAACTTCACTTCTATTATCAGAAGTAGCAAAATCGCCCTGGTCGTCTCAACTTCTCAGAATAAACTGACTTAGCTTAAACCTACACTCAGAAAATAGCTACCGGCAGAGTTCTAGATTGATCGGAATTAGAATTTAAACCGTATGTTTACTTTTATACTGAATGTACTTAAATTAAGTACGAAACATTCTAGAATAGAAAAGCCACTGTTAATATTATTAAAATGAGAATAAACATTCTTGAATCAAGAACATTTCGTACTTACAGTTATTCTAAGAATTTAGAAAAAATCATACTTAATTGAAGAACAAAATTTCTTGGATTAAGGACAAAATAGACTTACAATGCAAGCTCCAAAAAGTGTGCTACGGAAAATGCGAATAATTTTAAGTAGAATCTGTTCTGAAAATTCCCTTATATTTCTAACACTTTGATTTTAGTATAAACAGCATGGTCTTTGGTTAATTCATTTCCTCTGGATTTTAATATTAAACAGAGACCTAGTTTCAAGGGAAAGCTTTAGAATTTTATAGGCTTAAACCAAGAACATAATTTTGTATTTTATTTTTTTTGAAGTATTGTTTTGCCCTCCGAAATGTTTTGGGCTTGACTTTAAAATTTATTAGACTTCCATGAAGAACATTTTGCACTTATTTTGAGAAGTAAATCGGGCTGTAACAAATTCGAAATTTACTTAAAATATTCCGAAACAGTCTTAAAACAAGTAATTCGGGATTGAAAAAATCGTACTTGAAATAAGAATTTTCTACACGTGACGTGCAGAAAACAGTATGCCACATGTAGAAATAAAACAAGTAAACACCCCATGTAGAGAAGTAAAATACTGCGTGGACAAAGGCAAAGTCTGCATGACATTAGAAATTCAGCTTATTATACTCTGTACCGAAGGTACATAGAGTATATTAAGTTTGTGCAAAAGTATGTAACAGGGAGAAGGAATCATTTCCGACCCTATAAAGTATATATATTCTTGATCAGCATTAACAGCCAAGTCGATATAGCAGGTGTGTCCGTCTGTCCGTCGTCCGTCCGTCCGTATGAACAAAAGATCTCAGAGATGGTAAGAGATAGAGGTTTGACATGTATGGGACAATGGACAAATTTTCATACTTGCCACGCCCCCACCATCCCGCAATTTTGAAAAACGTCATATCTCCACAGTTTTGTAGATAGAGTAATTCGTACCTTCCAAAGATAAGCTTAGTCTCATTAGCAATATGTATCAGCCCGCCACCCCTTCATTTGCTCGAAAAAATGAGAGAGAGGAGAGAGAGAAACTTAGAGATGAGCGCAGCAGCACTGCATACAGCTCCTACTCTATCACTCAGAGAAAAAAAAACCCAAATGATCGTGCTCGGATGCTTTTTTGGATTTTTTGTCGGAGATCCTGTGCTGTAGTATACATAGTATATAGTAATAGTAGGCAGTGGAGGTCAATGTGGGTGTTCCAGAAATCTCCAGAGATTTAGGCGTCAGTTGTTTTTGAAAACAATCCAAATGTGGGTGTTTCACAAATGTCGGAGATTTCATTTTCAGGAAACCAGCTTCAGAGTCACTGGCAAAAAAACAGCTGAATGGAAAAAACTGCGATGTGGCTGCCACTGCAGGGTTGCTTAGAGCTTTAAAATAGTTTCTAAACCAAATATTGAAAGCTTGGTACTCACTGAGTTCAAAACTAACAAATCATTTTTAAGAAAAATTATTATGTATTGACTGGTCTGTTTTCTTACAGAGTGAAAGAAATGCCCGCGGTAAGAATAATTGCTGGGACCACAGAAGGGCCATTTGACAAGGAAACAAAATCGTAACAACAGTTTTAAAATGATGCAATCCATATTTAATTGCTGCCGCGAAACAGTCGGAACTTCTTTTCCATAAGTTCTATGTTTCCCGCCATAAAATCAGCCTGAAATTTTTAAAAGATCAAATTAAATGTGAAAAAGTGTAGTTAAAAATATACATTTTATAGTTTGAAATTCTCACCGATATAATTTATCGACAGATTTTTTCGATACTTTATTGAATTAACCTTTCTAATCTTATTTTTTATTGAACTTTTACTTCATTTTAAACTTTAAATTTTGAAAGAAAATTAAAAACTCGAAAATGTTAGTGTCATTATTATACACAAGCAAAACATAGGCCAAATGTCGCCACAAAATTTGCAACATTTGAAAACAGCAAGAGGTTTCAGGAACACCAACAATTGCATTTGGGTTGCTTTTAAGTTGTTAGAGAGTTTTCAGAACACGGCCGTATATAAGCATCTGTTCCATTGTTAAGTATGTGCTAGATATTGCCCATATTTTTGACGAATTAGAACCAAGCTTAACTAAAATTGGCGTTTTGAGTTCAAACCTGTGTTATAGTTATGAAGAAACCTTTTTACGACCTAGGTTAACAGACTTTATGATTTGTTTGTGACGTATTATACTCTATCGTCCCACTTTTTAGATCTGGGCATAAAGTGGCTTTTTGATTAAACCACTCTGAAAACCTCAATCAAAACTATAGATCGAATAAATTTCTATTTAAAATTGAATAACACTAGAGCGTTATAAAGGTTGTCAAAGAATCTTGCAGTATTTCCGCAAGGTTGTCTTTACCAAGCGTGTAGTTCTAGTAATATTCGTCGCATCAGTTTCATGAGCTTTTTGGAAAGCTCTTTTCACATAACTAACACATGTTTGATTATTGTTGTTTGTTTTAATTCGTGGTTATAGCGTCGCAAACATGGAGCAAAATAAAGAAAATACGGCATATTTTACAGTACTACGCCACGATAAAGGCAAAAATGCATCTCATGCTGCCAATAAAATTTGTGCAGTTTATGGACCCGATACGGTTTCCACCATTTCCACCTCTCAACGATGGTTTCAACGTTTTCGTTCTGGCGCGAAGTGATCGAAGATGCGCCACGGTCCGGAAGGCCTGTCGTCGAAAATAGCGATAAAATCGCTGAATTGATCGAAGAGACCGGCATAGTGGCAGACGCAGCATCGCCGGAGCTGGGCATGAGTCATCAAACCGTTATAAACCATTTGAAGAAGCTTGGATTCAAAAGCTCGATGTATGGGTGCCACACGACTTGACGCAAAAAAACGTTTTTGCCCGTATGGTTGCATGCGAATCGCTTCTGAATCGCAACCAAATCGACCCGTTTTGAAGCGGATGGTGACTTGGCGATGAAAAGTGGGTCACCCCGACAACGTGAAGCGCAAACGGTCGTGGTCGAAAAGACGGTGGCCAAGCCTGGATTGACAGCGGAAGGTTCTTCTGTGTTTTTGGTGGGATTGGCAGGGAATCATCCCCTTGTGCCGCTCCCTATGGCCAAACGCTCAATTCGGACCTGTACTGCCAACAACTGGACCGCTTGAATGCAGCACTCATGCAGAGGCCATCTTTGATCAACGAGGCCGAATTGTCTTCCATCAGGACAACGCCAGACCACACATCTTTGGGACGCGCCAGAAGCACCGGGAGCTCGGATGGGAGGATCTTTTGCATCCAGTATAGTCGGATCTCGCACCAGTATTACCACCTGTTTCTGTCCATGGCGTACGAGTTTGGTAGTCAGAAGTAGAGTCCTGTGAAAATTGGCTCTCCGAGTTTTTGGAATAAAAAAAAAAAAAAAAATAAATATAAAAAAAAAAAAATTAATAAATAAAAAAAAATTAAAAAAATAAATAAATAAATAAAATATATTTAAAAAAAAATATAAAAATAATAATTACCAAAATTTATAATAAAAAATTAAAATAAAAATATAATATAAAATAAAAAAAAATAAATAAAAGCTATTTACATCACAAAATATAAAAAAATAAAGACCAATTTCAAGCTAGTTTCATTGGTACCTTGAAAAAATCGACCTCCGTTTCTGAAGCAAATCACCCGATCAGGGATCACTAAACCAACTAATTTAAAGCATATTCCATTAAGCGGGACAGCTAAACAAATGAGGATGAAAAAGCCATGAATTCCACTTGCAGGGTATTATTATTATTTCTCACAATGTGTGCACAAAGTTGACAACCTTTATGAAGTTCACATCTTCTGTTTTGCCACAATTGGCACGTGACGTCACGTCAGCTGTCTGTCAAATGTAAGTTTTTCCCAGAAAAATCTCACCCCCTCCCATCTCACACTCACTCGCACACAGAGCAATTATGGGCAATTTTCTCAGATCTTAATTATGCATGATAAGTATGTATAGAAGACATGACCAGATGTTTGTGTATACACACACAAATGTATATATATATTTTTAATGAATTCCTGTAAACAATTTCGGTTTTGATATTCGTTTTAGCAGAATTTTGAATTGTTCATTTCGAGTGCATTGACTGAGATTAGCTTAAGTGCTACACATATATATATGTATGGATAAACGAGTACATGGATATAGTATTTTATATATATTAAAAAAAAAATAGAGATGGATTTCACAAAGATTCTTTCCTTCGGCATGAGAACACAAACACACACAAAAACTGAGACGGAGACTCGAGAGCTTTACGTTCGGCAAATGGAGAGAGTGTCCAGCAGGAAGACAGCCCCATTGATTATCATCAGAGAGCCGGCCGCAATAGCGTTGCGCTTCCTCTCCTTCTGCAACAGAGCATCGTGCCACTCATCAATGACCAAAGCGCCCGAGGCCACGAACAGAACACAACCGATCAGGGAGATCAAAGCGTTGAGACGTTTCTCCACCAGCGAATTGATGACATGACCTGCAAAACACAGATGGATCAGACAGAGTTCAACGGGCCAATCATTAAGTAAAATGCACTCACCAATCAGCAAGACACCGCAGATGATGGTGTAGCCACCGATGGTACCACAAACGATCAACGGACGTGAGGTAAGCGAACCATCCACCTCGTACATAACAATACAGGCAATGGCAATGGCCTTAAGGGTGGGGAGGGGGGAAAAGAAATAAACAGAAAATTATTAAATGAGCAGAGTTCAATTCGGTCCTTCGAGCCGGATGAAAAGAGATCCTTTATTAACGTGCATTAAAAATAACAAAAATATCAGCCACAAATATAGCTCCATTGGCCAAACAAAATGCAGCCGCTGCCAAAACACTATTCTTATCACTATCCACCGTATAATGGTCCAACCAGCGATCCAATATGATGGCCCCACTTGAAATAAACAGCAGACAGCCGGCCACTGAGAAGAGGATATCGATGCGTTTGTCAATAATGGCGCCCACTAGATGACCTGCAAAGTAAATTTGTCCAAACAACCACTATTTCGTGCCAACAATCTCAAACTTTACCCAAGGCCAGAGTGGTGCA
The DNA here is from genome assembly GCA_018904235.1 of Lordiphosa stackelbergi. NCBI lineage: Eukaryota > Metazoa > Arthropoda > Insecta > Diptera > Drosophilidae > Lordiphosa > Lordiphosa stackelbergi. The sequence continues at coordinate 74,336 of JAEIFU010001103.1, read as the reverse complement.
AATGATCATATAGCCAGTGAGTGTACCACAAACCAACATGGCCTGACTGCTATACGAATGATCCGAAACGCTCTCAATCAAAATGATGCTGGTCATGGTGAAGGCCTAATGGAATTGTAGGTGTGGGGACAACTCAGTACTCAATTGGACAAGCAGACAGACAGGGACAGACAAGGGACAGAGAGATAGAGAGAGAGAGAGATAGGCAAGGCACGGAATAGAGTAGAGGCAGGAAACTGGGTGGTCGGCAATGGTAGCAGAGAAAATGACAGAATTTGTGCAGTACAATAGAGAGCTAGGTCGGAAGCTTTTCTTAGTTTTTAAAGGAAACTTCTCTGCTCACATTGCCGACACCTACTTTAGATCTGATCTTTCAAGATCATCAAAGTCTTCAAACTAGTTTGTTCTTATATCAGAAGCAAACGATGTCAATAGTATAGAAAGTACATAGAAAATATTTGTTCCAGGTTGTAGAAACCCATGTCAAAAACGATATTTTCAATCCCCAAACACTTGATATTCGGGTGTGTTTCAGAAATCTCTAGAGGTTTATGTATAAACGTTAGCATTTCATATTAAAGCTATATGAATTTATATGTAAAGGGGGCACAAATATGCCCGGCTACTAGATTAGATGACGAAAGTTGATCGATTTAAAACCGCCTGCTGAAAACTAAGTAGATTTTCTTCCACAGTAGTCGGTCTTCATCTAGTCACTTCACAAATAAATTTGTCCAAGTTTAGTTCGAAGTGCAATCGTTTATACAAAAATCTCTAGAGATTTCCAGGGCACCTCTGAATTGGTATCAAATCCATTTTCTTTTCAAGAAAACCTATACTTAGAGATAAAGTCAAACCGACTGTGCTTAATAAACTAAGAGAAAAATCAAGAATTTTTGTACTTAAATCAAGAATTTTCAGTTTCAAAACTTCAATAAGCCAGAAAATTCTTAATTTGAGAGCGTTTTTAAAAATCCCCACATTCTTGATGTCAAGAACGTTTTGGGTGGTTAAAGCACGGCGAAAGTTTTTTCAGAACTTAAAGCTCAAAATAAGTTTGATCTTATACTTAGTTATGTTAGCTAATAGCGATTTGTACTTAAAGTGAAAGCTCGTTTTTTACATCAAGAACGAAATGATCTTAAAATGAAATTTTATACACGTTTTTCGGCTTGAATTTAAGTGCAAAGATTTAAATGAAACACTTTTTTTCTTGAATCAAGAATTTTATTTCTATTTTTGACGGTCAATTTAGAATTTAAGAACGAAATGATCTTAAATAGAAACCTTTTTTGTTAATCAAGAATTTTATTTCTATTTTTGAATTTAAGAACGAGACGATGTTAACGTCATTTATTTTGAATTTTTAACGTAATTTAAGAACGAAATGATCTTAAATTAAGACATTTTTTTCTTGAATCAAGAAATTTCATTTCTAGTTTTGAATTTTTTAACGGTCAATTTGGAATTTAGAAACGAAATTATCTTAAATTAAAACATATTTTTCTTGAAGCAAAAATTTTAATTCTTTTTTGAATTATAACGATCAATTTGGAATTTAAGACTGAAATGATCCTAAAATCAAAAATTTTTTTCTTTGATCAACTTTAAAATTTCTATTTTGAATTTTGACGGTCAATTTCGAATTTAAGAATGAAATGATCTTTAATTTCAAACTTTTTTCTTGAATCAATAATTTAATTTTTTCCCATAAATTTTAATTTTTGGAATTTTTAACGCTCAATTTGGAATTTAAGAACGAAATGATCTTAAATTAAAACTTTTTTTCTTGAATCAAGAATTTTATTTTTAAACTTGTAACGGTCAATTCCAAATTTAAGAACTATTCGTACTTTAAGTAAGAATTTTCAAGAGCGAATCGTTCTTACCAAACTCTAGACCGAAACGGAAAAAACAAACTTTTTATGACCGAATCAGCTTTATTCAGCTTATTTTGAGTGTACTTTAGACGCGAATTCGTAATAATTTCTAGTTTCCGTAATGAATAACCAATCTTCGAATTTTAAACTGGGGCGAGGGGTTTAAAGTTTCTTCATTAAATTTCATTTCCTTTTTCGTTTTACTTTTTCGTGAAGAGATTAAATATTTTAAAAATATACAATGGATATAGGATTCTAGGCATTTATTTGATTGGCGCGTTGCGGGCAGCTGGATTCCACTGAAAAGATGTGGGGTCTTCTGCATAATATAGAGATACTTAAGGAGAGCCTTAACAACTGTCCTTCAACTGTGGTGTATTAAATCCTTTGGGCTTACCAGAAACTAGAAAGAAATTTCAAAAGCTTAGGGAGACTTTATGATCATGTGTGTCTTTCAGAAAGTGCTGGCGATAAAGGTTGTTCCCAACGAGAAAGGAATTTTATGGAGTATTTAGAAGAATTTTTGGAGCTGCAAAGAGTTAGATTGAATATGATATTTTTAAAAGACAGAGGGTCCGATGAGAAGGAGAAGTAGTCGCCAACCATATCAAATGGACTTTGAAGAAGGGAAAAAGAGGGGGGGCCAACAAATAGTGAAGGCACTACACTTGACTTTAACTTTTTGAAACAGACTACCGATTATGAAAATTCGACAAAGTTAATCCACTATTGCTGTGGAAAATAACATTTATGAAAAACCTAAAGTGAATGATGTCGCAGAAAGAGGCGTTAAACTAGCTGAGGACTTGAGGGCGTATTACAAAACACGATCAGCATTCAGAGAATTTCAAATAAAAAATTAAGAATTAAGGTTTGAACGAATACTACAATTTAACTTATCGAAAATTGTAATATAGCGTGTCTAAATTTATTTTTCTAGGACAAGTCAAATTATGAAGAATTCACAAACAGAACAGTAATTACTTCATATATTAAAAATTTATATATATTCATAACTATTAAAACAAGAACACACCACTAAGGGGAATGATCGACCGTACAGCTGTTTTAAGGACCCCCCGGTTTGACTCATTTCACTTCTCACCTACATTTCAGACTTGGACTCAATTAATGCGGAACTTTTTTTCGCTTAAATGATCTTGGATATGCATTCTGTTTGTTGTATGCTTTTGTTATCCCCTGTCATATGCCCAGGCGCGGATCTAGGACTCGACTTTGGGGGAAAACTATTTTCGTATCGTAGGAGATTTTTGAAAAAAAAATATACTGGTATTACACTGTATATAGAAAAAATCCGTGATACCCGGACCAATATCAACCCCAAACGATGGTCAGTCTCGGATGTTCTCAGACCAAGCACAAGAGGATTGACTTAAGGACGGATCTTTTAATTCCGGGATTCTTGTATAGATCCCGACTTTAGCTCGGGAGAGCTTAACTTAAGCTCGATATACGCTTATTTCAACAATACTCGAAAAAATCCAGGAATATCAAGCAGTTTTGTTGTCAAATGTACGGTAAGATGGAATATTCTTGGATTCAAGACAAAAATACTGAAATCAAGCATGGACTTTTGAGATTGAAATTCTTGGTTTTAGGTCGTCGTCATATAAAGCATAGAACTTATTGGTTGTAAGCAAGAAAAATCTGGAGTTCAAGAATAGATCTTCTTGATTGTAAGTATGAAAAGTCGGGATATCAAGAATAGATCTTCTGAACTGAGAGCTTTTTTTTTGATCATCCACTGCTTTAATTTCACACATCTGTTCATTTTGACCTCTCAGATTTAATTGATTGCCGCCGCGGCGTCGTAAACAAAGCTTGTATATTTAGACAAAATTCGTTTCCTAAAACAAGGTACTTTCGTACTCAATTTAGTTTTTGAAATGCGTGGGGAGCGAGGATAAGTCACTAAACAGAGAAAGCAAGCATTAAAAACTCATGGATCAAGAAATTAGTATACAAAACTTCATGCTTGGCTGAATGGGTTTCATTCTTACCGCAATTCTGACATTGAACATTCTTGATCCTCTTTTTCTCTGAGTGTAGTATTTTGATTTCAATACCACAGTCTAGTCCAGAACCGAACTTCGCACATCCTGAACGAAACCTTATAAATTTATGATCTTTCGGATCCCTTACTTTGGTCAAGAACTTTCATACAATAGTTTGATTAATTATTTCTCATTATTTTCAAATTCTTGGGACATTACAAGATGAACTAATGATTCTGAAAGTTAATATCTTTCAATGAAGTTACTGTCGAAAAGGAATATTAAAAGAAAGATTAACTCAGGAGAATAAAGTCAAACAAATTTCAACTAAGGTTCAAACCAAAACCTTGGGTTCAATAAGTACAGTTCGAGCCCTTGAAACAAACCTTTTGTTGAATTTAAAAAAAAAAAACCATTATGATGATTAGACTTGAAAGATCCAACGGCCAAGAAACCAATTATCAGTTCCTACTTAGAAAAACAAAAGTCCATTAAGATTCTTTTGCAGTGAATAGTTTAGCTCCATTGAATTAAAAGCTCAGAAAACTCACAAAAAAAAATTCTTGATTCTAGTATGTTGGTTTCAGTTTCAGCCATATAAACGCTCGTTTTGAAGCTTCAGCAAGAAAAGTACTAAATATTTCAGCCCATTTGGGATATGAGAGAAGAGAGAAAACCATTTTCTACAGGGCAGACTGTAAGCCAATCGAGCACTGACTGCACGTACCAATTGTTTATATATATAGAAAAAAAAAGCGAAAGCTACCCGATTTGCTATCAACACTTTTGTTACCCAAGCCTACAAATTTCCCCGTGCCATATTTGTAGCTAGTACACAATGTGTTCATGCTTATAAACAAAAGTTTATGACTTTCAGCCAGATGTCTCAATTGGTATCTGCACAGTCGAACAAGAAAAACTTTGCATATTAACTCAACAGGTGGCGCCTCGAATGATTCATTAATTTAAATTTGATTTTAATTAAGCCGACAGGCACTTGAGGTAATCATTCGCTCGCCCGTCCCATTCATAAATCATCATCAGCCATATTGTTTAAGTCGAAGGACTTACCCATATTAGCGCCACTTGAGTCAATTTGCTTATCAAAATATGAAAATTATTCTGATATTGATATACCGATAAATGGCGAAAGCACCTCAAACCCCCCTTTTGACACACCCAATAGAAGGAATCAATCAATTAGCGGCTAATTGATGTCCTAGCCGCAGTAGGATGCAGCTCCCACCGTTTTAGTTTGTGTTTGTCCCCCCCCCCCCCCCTACTACAACGACGATAAGGATACGCTGAGTATTATTGTCGTATGACAACAAAAGGTCATTAAGACCCATATTGGTTACACAGATAAGAGCCAAGCATAATGCGCCATAAATATGGTTTGAATGGAGCGAGGGATAAAAACGGCACGAACCAAATGTGTTTGCATTTATCTATCACTTGCTACAGTTTACTTCTACGTCCGTCTGTATGTATTTTCTGGTGTGTTTATCATTTAATTGTCACGCCCATTAGGCAAATAGTTGGCCCAACTGTTATTCCCACAACCAAATCCACAGGCGCCTTAGTGCACGAAAGAAAAGGCTAGCAGAGTTCTGAAACGTACTTACAAAAGGATTATTCTTGAAATTAGAACAAACATTATTGAGTCAAGCTCTTACACTACATTACAAATTTCTTGGAATATAATAAAAGAGATGGAAAAGGCAAAGTATTTTTGCACGAATATGTCCTTAAAATTCCCAACTGGTTCTAACATTTAAGACTATTACTACCGAAAGAAAAACCGTAAAGATTTTAAAATAGTTCAAAATGTATTTTGGGATTTAAAAATCTGTACTTAAAGCAAACATAAAAATGTTGTACTTGAATCAAGATTTTTCGTGCTTATCGTACCATAGTCATCGTAGTTCACAGCTGATGCCAGTAGCTGGGTAAGGTGATTTACTGCTTACACTTAGAAAAAAAAAAAAGCAAGAACTTTGTACTTGAATCAAGTGCGAAAACCGTTATCAATAGAATAGTAAGTACGAAAATACTTGATACAAGTACAATTTTTTCTATCCCGAAATACTTGCTTTTAAACTGTTTTAGAATACACGATATAATATCAGAGCTCGATACTTGGTAATCGACGCTCAAATTGAACTTGACAAAGAATCAGTATTTTGTTCTTGAATCAAGTACTTTCTCACATACCTCACTGTTAACACCGGTTGTGCTTGATTTTCGTCGTTTTTTTTGCGATACTCATTACTCGATACTCAGTGTTCAATACTAAATTACCAATAATCACTATTTTATACTAAGAATATTCAGTACTCGACAATCAGTACTAAATACTCGGCACTCAGTACTCGATACTCAGTTCTTGCTACTCACTACTCGGTACTCAGTATAAATACATAAAACTCGATATTCAGTAATCAATACTCAGTACTCGGCACTCAGTACTCGATACTCAATTCTCGATACTCAGTACTCGACACTTAGTACTCGGCACTCAGTATTCCATACTTAGTGCTCGCTACTCAGTATTAATTTGTAGAGCTCGTACTATTCAGTACTCAATACTCAAAGCTCGATACTTAGTCATCGATACTAGACACTCAGTACTCAATGTTCGGCTGTCAGTACGCAGTAAAAGCGGTTGTCTTTGCAAAAACAAAGGCGTTCCTAATAAAATCTGTCGCAAAGACCCAATTTTTGTACTTTAAGTCCCCCTTTTAAACTAATATAAGAGAGCTTCGATCTAATACAATGGTGTCCAAAATGCCAACAGCATATCCCATGGGGCACACGTATACATATAAAAAGCACCAGGCAAGCAAGTCGGACCGAACCGCAATTTCAACTAATAAATCGAACCGCAAACCGAACCGGCCTTTCGAAAACGACGAAGCGAACCGAAAACCATAAAGAAAACACAGTTCGGTTTGGTTCAGTTTATTCTCGGGTATCTACAGACAATGATACTTGTAAGTTTGGATTTTTAATGGGTTCCCTAATATAAGTTTTTCCCAAATTTAGGGCGCGCGCACACCTGCGGCTGAAAGATGAACAGACGGTTGACCATGATATTTTAGATCGTCGTCAAGTCGATATAAACAACTGTTAAGACTGGTTAGTTCTGTAGTCAGTTCATCTTTCTTTCATCTATAGACCGAATTAATCCTTAGCGATGCCGGATCTATGTAAACCCCTTAAAATACCTGTTATTAGCAGTGTTGCCTACTTTTGCGGAGAAAAAAAATCTGTTTTTAGCGGGTCAGAGGGGAACATGATGTAATTATATCATCAAGTGATGAAGTTCCTCGTCCTCATCCTTGTCGTAGGCCTCAGTTACACCTAGTAGCTTAAGGAAGCTAGGGGGATCTTTTAATCGACGCAGAGCGTTGGACAACATCTGAATCGCAAACGAGGCTTACTCAAAAAACCTTTGATTACCTACAGAGTCTTAGAAAGCGATTACTTTACTCCAAAACTTTATAGTTTCATTGTATTTCATTAAGTTGCCACTAGGGTTTTCAATATTTTATTGATATATCGTTATTTATGTTTGAAGATAAGAGTTATACCGATATTTTCATAAGCGATATATTAGAAAATATTACTATGGTTAGCCACCATTGGTCTCATTGAAATTGCTCGGCTTATTTGTGTCGTACTTCCAAAATTTAAATAGTTTACTTTCAGAAAACTAAATCATTTAAATCTTTAAGCTATCCCATAGGAAAGATTAGCAGTCTTTTGGTGAAGACGTTTCTCGATAACTTTTCAGTTTATTTATGCTTCAGAAAATAACGTTATGTTTTTTTGGACTCGATATATCAAATATCGATGTTTATAATTTTGATATTTTCAGAAATGCGACAAATCTAATTGAAACACTATTTTCCCAACTTCTTCAATGGAAAATTCTTTCAAAATGGAAACAACGCTCTGTTTTTTTATTGTAGAATGTTGTCAACCGAAAAGATGTCAATGTGATGAAGAATGCTTAGATTGAAATCGATTAAAGTGCTATGAATTTAAAAAAAAAAAACCCCAAAGTAAATCAGTACCTGAGCTTCAGTTGCTTTATAAGATCAACTAAGAAATTCGTGCAGCAGCCTAGAACAGATTTCTCCCATTCGCCATCCATCTGAAGCATCTTAATTTGCTTTTAAAAGTCAGATTCTTGATATAAATCTTTGACAACAAATTTCAATATTAGTATCTGCTGGAATAGTTCGGTTTTTTAGCGATTTGATATTCTTCAGAAGATCTTTCAGCAAGTCTGTAGCGTCAGTGTCATTACGTTGAAAACTCCTGCAGCAAGACATCAGGACATTTTTGTTTGAAAACTTTCGGCATTTTTCTTAATAAAATTGCCTTTATATGAAACTTAGAGGTGGTAATTATTGTCGATAAATGACTGACAGAGGTGAAAAGCAATCGATTTGCTTCACAGCAAAAATAAAGCTGGAAAGAAGCCGAAATCACTTTAAAAAAGCCAGAATTCCCGCTGTTTGTAAATTTTTCCCGCAATACGGTTTTAAAAAGAGCTAGAAATTTTGGGAGAAAAGCTGATTTGGCAACACTGGCTATAAGACTACATTTCTTCGTTGAAAATTTGCTAATTGGTTTGTGTGAGTATCGCATTTCCTCTACGTGACGATATTCTTCATATTCTGTACGATATTTAGCGATTGTAAGGAGCACTTACATAAGGATAATTCAATTTACAAAGTGTTCAAGGGGTCACCTATTTATTTTAGAAACCATATTATTCCGAAATTGAAAACGGTAACGGGCCTTTGCTACAAAAAACCGAAAACCGAAACGGCGGCTTAGAAACTGTGTAAGTCCTTATTTCCAATCGGCTTGCATCCTTGAATAGCACGCTTGGCAGCTTGCTCTCTTACGATGCGCGTATTCGGCTTTTGTTCTCTCAGAAAACATTTAATCGTTTGCTTGTTGCTCATGTTGAAATGTTGAAACTTTTACTTCGTTTTTCGCTGCTTGATTGTGTGAGTTTGGACACCTCTACTCTAATAACATCCAAGTTATCATCATCGAAAGCAGGGGCTGGGAAAACACACATGCTAATTTTGGCTCACTGACATGAAGTTTATTACGCGCAGCGACAAGCTTATACTGTTTGTGTGTCGACTGCGCTGCCGCAGAGTAGATTTGTATGCACACCGGACTCTGTTCCAAAGCACCGGACATTCAGTAACAAACCGTTGCAAAGGAGATTTAAAATTCCTCAAATTTTATCACTTGGACGTGTGGCTTCATCTTGTCTCCATCTTTAAAGGAAATGCCATAACGATGACAAAATCATTAAATTCCAGTGTAATAAAAATATAAATCACACCTCTTGACGGACGACTCACTCAATTTGCAATGCGACACATGTACAAATGGGCCACACCCACCCACCTATCCCAAAACAAAACATTTACTCATAGCTGAGCTCAAAGCTCAAACTTTTAGTTTCAAGCTGAGGTCATTTGCCATATACAATTCCCCCCTCCCCCTCCCATTTGCTTTTTGCGTGTTGTTTTGGCCCATTTTGATGATCATTCATGAACATGTTGATCACATTGATGATGTCATCAGATGAGAATTACGCATACGCCATGTGTACATGATACGCTGCCTAAAAGGTCGACGCAATATTATTGCATTGAATAAACAAACTGGCCGAGAAGCGAAAAGCGTAAAGCGAAAAGCCAGCTATGCGTTGAGCATGCCTAATTAGCCGCTGCCGTTTGCTGCTGGAATTAGTCATCAAGCCATTGAAATTGAAACTGAAACCATTAATCCTTAGGTAAATATTTGACTGGGCCTGGTCATGGGAATGGGCTCAAATAAAGTACAATTCGAAGATAACACACACACACAGCCCAGAGTCCATTGTTATTGAATCTGCTGCGCGCCGGCAGCTTGCTCGTAAATATTTTTACGAGCTAATAAATGTTTTAACTGCAAATCTGTGGTGCTATTTGGTTCTTGAAATTCCCCCCAAAAAAAAAAAAAAAAAAATTAAATAATTATTTTGTATGGTTTTTGTTGTTGTTTTCAATGTCAATGCCCATGTCAGGTTGGCCCCTTGATGATAATTAATTGCCCAACTGGCTAAATTTGGTAAAGAAAATTGATGTGCCCAACCAAGTTAACACTAGGCGCTATTTGAAATAACCATTGATAAATGACCAACCGAAGGCAGCATTAACGATCCCATAAAGTTTATATATACTCTCGCAACTGGATGACGAACTGTCGTTTTTGGGGTACTGAATATATCATATGGCAGATCTATACATAGGAACAATCTGTCAGCAAATTGTTCTTAGGTATGAAATTGTTTTATCTAATTTCAAAGAATTTTGCCAAGTTTATTGAATATCGCTTGAACATGTCATGCTTGTTTAGGTTTTAGCTAGAACAAATTTAGTCTAGTAAAAACCATTTGCGAATTTTTGGCATATTTCAATATTTTACTTCCGAAAGTATGGAAGTATGGAACTAAGCTTGATCGTTGCGTACCGCAGTCATTCAATCATTAAGTGTATCAAATGAGTCACAGCGGAGAATGAAAAATAGGTTGTTTACATCAACCATCGTCGAGCACAACCCATCATGGACCAAGACAGATAAGCCGCCTCAGCTTACATCAACGACCCATATTCGCCAGAGTATGGTAATCTTTTCCATACATATACATATTTATTTATTATATCTTCGAAAAAAAAAATAAAAAGAATTGTTTGGAATAAAGTATTATACATACAAAAGCATTAAAGCTTAGTAGAGCATATTTCCCCAAAAAGTTGTACTCAAAATACAATCACTATCATTTCTTTCATAATCTGAATCTAGCATCATTAGATTTGTGTTCTTATCAGTTTTTTAATATTTAGATATTCTCAAACGAATAATTCTTACACAGAAAGTCAAACTAGCTTTCCAAAAGCGTATTGACATATTATGAAGTTTAACAAATATTGGATCCTCGTGGGCCGGGGAATGAATACCTAAAAATTTTTAAAAATTTTAAAACAACAAAAAAATTATTACGATTCAATTTGCCGTGTTAAAAGGCTGTTGTTTTGCTTTTGATTTGTTTAAAAAAACATTTCTAAAAGTAACAAGTCAAAATTATCACATCTTTAAACTCTTAAACATCTAGGGTGTTCACCAGCCCACGTAAAAGAATTGTGTAAATTTTTACACGACAGAGATAGAGAACACCCTTAAAAGTTTTCCCCCGTTATTTTGGGGTAAATCAGCTGTTTTTGACAGGCTATGAGTTTTTCTGTCACTTGTGAGTGTCAAAGATTAATACGTATTTTTAAAGTATTGATTGTGTACAAATCAAGCTAAATAGAAGCATGAAGATAAATGAATAAAAAAATGTAAGATTTGGACGATTCAGGATGCTGTGGGGTGAAGTCGTAGACGACCTTTATGAAGGATCTACCCTGGCAATTGCATGCTGGCGGCGAGGAACCAAGTTCTGTGTGCTCAAATAAGTCAACTGGCGAACCAATTGATATTAATGAGCTAAACCAAAATTTATACAAGCCACCGTACCTGCACCAACAGAAAATAAGTACCTGTCTGTAGAATCTCGCTGTGATAATAGTTTTAGTTTTATGTACGTCCTTGTGATGTTTTAGAATGTATTCTGCTAGTCAAATCGGACGCCGAGGGACTTGATAACTCGAATCCCAGATTTCAAAAATTCTTTGCCACTTCTTCTCAATTATATCACCCACATTTTCAATACAGCACCAACCACTTCAGCCTACCCATATTTGGAAAATCGGAAAAGTACTCATACCCAAACAAATAACGAGTTTAGACCCATAACAATTCTCCCCTTTTCTCTCTAAAGCGTTTGAGCACATTATGGCTAAGCAGATGAAACTGTTTTTGATAGCAATTGCCTTCTGAGCCAGGTGCAATCTGCTTTCCGAAAGAATCATGGTTGCATATCAGCCATCACAAATATAGTCGAAGATGCCCGCAAAAGTAGACGACAGTCACGTAACACTATTGGCGTTATTAGATTTTAGCAAAGCTTTTGATACTGTCGACTATACGATTCTTTGCACTAAATTACAAAGCTATATAATTTTTCTACAACCGCCACAAAAACTATTAAATTCTTACTTAACTGGTCGACAGCAAGACGTGGTTCTAGGTAAACGCTCATCCAAAATGGTCTCAACTACACGTAGTGTCCCTCAAGGCTCTGTCCGGTCCATTTTTGTTCTCTGTTTATATCAATGATCTTCCTGATAACTTTGACCAATTGTGCAGTCCAATGTATGCTGATGACGTGCAACTATATGTAAGTCGACCGTTAAACGATATTTGTGAGTGTGTTCGTATATGTAACAATAATCTATCCGTAGTATCTGACTGGGCCAAAGCTAACGCGTTGAGCCTAAACGCCTCGAAGTCCAAATGTCTAGTAGTTTATAAAAATCTGTAGACTTTAGACAGCGCCCAACTTAACTATTAATGACTCAGTTATTGAAAATGTCAACAAAGCTACAAATCTAGGTATAGTCCTTAATGGTACTCTTTCGTGGAGCAACTATATAGTGAAATGTAACTGAGAAGTTATATGGTTCTCTAGGCAGCTGCCAGTTATCTCAGAAGTTTATACCTGAAAAATCTAAGAATGCTTGTGGCAAAAGCCTGCCTGACTACCAAAACTATTCTACGCGTGGTATCGAAATTTTCGGCAGCTTGTGACTATAGTATCAAAGAACTTAATGTAGCGTTCAATTCGATAGCGAGCTATCTTCTTTTTCCGTCGGGCATACCAGACCATTTTGCATAATCTTCTTTCGAATTTTGGCTAAAACTGAAAACTCTCATCTTTCTTACACAAAATTATTTTACGTGTAGCCGAAAATATCTTGAAACAAATTATTGGTTTTCTGTCTTTGAGAACTAAAAATTTAATAACTCCGGGATTAAATTAGCTGGTGCAGAAAACATTTTTTTATTTATGCTGCTCGCTGCTGGAACCGAACTCCCCTTATTACTTAAAAGACACTCGTAACGCAACGCAATTTAAAACTCAGCTAACTGAATATTTTATAAGACAAAACAGATAAAAAGAAACAACAAAAAAAAAATTGACTTTTGTAACTTTTTAATTTCAACTTATTAAAAATGTCTATTTGTATACGTAGCCAGTAAGTTAGGAAATACTGTGTGACCAATGCTAGTTTATAAGATTCTGTCTTATTGTATTGGGAAAATAATAAATCTCTAAATCTAAATTTGCTACCATTTTTCAATGACCAATGGGTCCGTGCGGCCTCATGCTTAATGCCGACTGCATTTTCGAACCCAAACGGAACTTGAGTTACAGGTAGCATTTTTCGTTTGGGGCAGTTTGGAAGGCTGCGTCAATAAGGAAAACTACAACTATGTTTACAGTAGGTTACGACGGGTCTCTAGGTGTTGTTACAGACAGAGTGTAAGGAGCTATTATAATGATATATGTATATATGTATTTACTAGCCAGATGCAGTTAAACTGACAAAAAATTTGTTTATTATTGTAGGTGTGACCGCATATTTTTAAGAGAAAAATCTCGAAATGGCGTGAAATTTAGTATTTTTTGTCGATACTTTGAATAATTTTACAACACTTCAACCGTTTACACAATTTACACTTCTACGCGCTGATTCTTTAAACATACCCCCAAGACAACAAAAGTGCGTAATTTTATACTCTGTACCGAAGGTAAGTAGAGTATATTAAGTTTGTGCAGCTTAGACTAAAATAAACAATCGGTTGGAACATACCAACTTCTAGGGATTGGTCCTTCACATAGTTATGGGCCCTAAAGGGTGTATAATTAAAACCAAAACTCGAAAAATTACAGTTTGTGGTAGAAATTGGCTGACACAATCAAAAATGTTGATTGTTTTGTATCAAATCAATAAAATTGTGAAAAAATATAACTTAAACAAGTTAGAAAGTCAGTCAAGCCGGACTATAATATACGCTGCAATCTAAACTAGAGCTGAATGCAGTATTGCTGCTGCACTCATCTTTAAGTTTCTCTCTCTGGGTCTCTCTTTTTTCTAACATTGTGCAGCATTGGTTATGACAGGGTGGGAGGTGGGTGGCGGGGGTGATTCACTTATTTGCTCATAACTTGAGAACCGCTCATCCGATCTTTATCATTTCTTGCGGGGCATATCGATAATAAAAAAAAAAAAAAAAAAAAAAAAAAAAAATTTTTTTTTTTTAATGTCATATCGGACAAATTCTTGATCTGCCTGCAAGTATAAGAAGCATTTGTCTAATACATGTCAAACCTCTATCTCTAACCATCTCTGAGATCTGTTTGTTCATACGGACGGACGGACGGACAGACAGAGGGACGGACAGACGGACATGGCTATATCGACTCGGCTGTTGATGCTGATCAAGAATATATATACTTAATAGGGTCGGAAAAGATTCCTTCTCCCTGTTACATACTTTTGCCAAAACTATAAAAAATTTAATTTATTTACTTTATTTATAGTATTCGTTTTTTTCGGATTTCGACTATATGAAAGAAAGTACTTAAATGAAGTTTGTTCGTACTAACGCTTTGTTTATATTGTTCAAATCAACAACTTTACCCATATTACTTGTCCAAATTTGTAACGGGTGGGAAAAGTTGGAAAAGAGTAAAAAGTTGGGGAAACTTGTGTTTTATTTTGGCATTTTTTTGTAATTTTATTTTTCAAATAAAAGAAAACGGCAGCTATTCAGACCAAACCCAGACAGGTTTTTATACTACCATCACACCACCTTTCAGAATTTCGTTGGTCTCGACCGTATCAACTTTTTTGATTTCAAAAATGTGTCGCAGTGGTATTTAACAAGGGATTCTCGATGTGCAAAAATTTTTTTTCGATTTTGTATACCCTTGGAGAGGGTATATCAAAATTGTCCGAATGTTTATAACGCTTAGAAGGAAGCATCTCCGACCACATAATGTATATATATTCTTGATCGGCGTGACGAGCTGAGTTGATATAACCATGTCCGTCCGTCCGTCTGTCCGTCAGTTTGAAAGCTTTCCTAACCAAACTTTGCACAAAGTCTTTTTGAACAAATACGCTACACATTTGTCGGAACCGGCCGGATCGGATGACTATAGCATAGAGCTGTCATAGGAACGATTGGTCGAAAAAATAGTTTTAGTGCGAAAAACTTGTTTGTTTTCACCGCAATCGGCCCTAAACCTTGTATTTCTAAGTTTTCTATGCTTTCACATAATTTCACTAAGTTTTAGGAAAATCGGTCAACTATATAGCTACCATACAAAATATAAGTCTGAAAGAAAGTTTTAGTATGAAAAACTTTTTTGCTTTTAATGCTATCGCTCCCAAACTCGTTACTGATCAATATCATATGCTACCACACAATTCTGTAAAGTCACTATAGCATATAGCTGCCATAGGAACGATGGGTCGAAAAAGTAGTTCTAGTGAGAACACAATTTTTTGAGTTTGTTTTTCAAAATTCTCGTCTTCTTTTCAATACCACTTAATGTCTTCTGGAAGTCCCCATCTTGTGTCATAAATCTGTGTATTTGCGGCTTTAGGAAGGCCCATTTGATTTTCGCATCTCTGAGTCTGGGAAAGAAATGCTTTAAATACTCAATTGCCCGTCCATGTGGAGGTAGACAGACAGGCAAGCACAGAACATTCTGCTTTCCAGAGCCCAACTCGTGGTCCCCGCGTGCACGACTGCCCCACTGGCCAAGAAAGCATCCGTACTTAATAAACCCTAATTGCATTCCAATGACCAAGTATCCTTTTCACATCTGCAAAACTAGAATGCATAATTTGTGTACGAACGCTCTTAAAAAAAAATACATTTATTCGTTTTTAAATTTTTAAGAATTTTGCTTAATTCGTTCGCAATTTGGTACGTATAGGCAAGGGGAGTGAGGGAAGCAAACTTTGAGAGAAGAGCGCGTCCAGCTGTCTGTCGTTGTCAAATGTGAGCGGTTGGCTGCGACCTCCACGTTTTCTAAGCGAACAAGACGTCCACTCAACCACCCCCCATCAAATTTGTTTAAAGTCTTTTATTTTGAGAATTAATTGAACTTGAATAAAGTGATGAAATTCTCGTATCCCGAATGTCGGGATCAAAAATTCACTCTTGTAAGAATTAAACTTAAATTAATTTTTATAACCCTAAGAACTCTTAAGAGCGAGAATCTATAGAACAGAGTTCCACAGCCTTAGCCCCGGGGCGCCTAACACATTCAGTAATTCATTTGCCAAAAAACCGAATGCATGCCGAAGTCATTCCTCACGGATGACTAATACTTCGAACATACACACACAGCACACATGTTAAAACGAAGGTCCACATCGTTACTCTTCTTAGTGAGCTCTAGAGTCTAGGACTCTTCCACTAATCGTTTCAAATCTGTTTACAGTAAGTCTCAATGTATTGAATTTATGAACCCAAGAATAGAATTTCATTGATCCAAAGGAATTGTCTTAGCTTTATTTGCACTAGTTGAAACTTTTTTGTTTAAATGAATCAATCTACTGATCTTTTTGGATCCAATGAGCTCATCCCGCATCAACTTCATATCACAATTTACTCATACTCATAATATATATACCTACCTACAGTAAATAGCTGATAAAACAAAAAGCATTAAATCATGAATTGTTCAAGCAATTTGTGATAATGCCATCTCATTAAAATCTGTAATCCCCTCTCGCATTGCTGCACAATAATAATAACAAAAGACACTGAATTAAGTTTTGAGAATAAATAAATCAAAGTAAAATAGCTGCATGACATCATCAAACGCCAAACGGAAGTAGTCTCTGAGATGCTTTTTATCCCCCTAACCGAAGACAATTTACGCACTAAAATTTTTTGAAATGAAGTCATGGATTTGAAAACCGGTTCGAGGGTTGAAGCCCAAAGAACACTTAGACACAAAGTTGTTGTGTGAGAAAAGCCAGAAAAGGAGTTTGTGTGCAGCAACAAGAACAACAACAACAATAACTACAACAAAGACCTTTTTTTCCCACTTACCAACTCAATGATCTTCAGTAGCAAACGATTGTTAAACTCCATTTTATTTTGTGATTTTTTGTATTTTTGAATTTGTATTTTTTTGTTTTTATGTTGCTCTGCTCTGCGCTGCGGTGTTGATTCCACGGGGTTAGCAAACGAACTGACACAACGCGTTGCCCGTGCTCGCATCCAAAGCTCCACTATACCAAAAACAGACAAAAACACGAAGCAGTTGATGTCGGCGTCGGTGTCGTCGTTCTCAATTGTTCATCGTTGTGTATTATCAAACAAAAACTAAATAATGTGTGAGCAAGCAAAATGCCAAATAGTTTAATTATAAAAATATTCGGTACATTTTCAATTAATCCTGAAAAATGTCGGGAAAATTTATTTTCCCACCTGAAATTTTATTACAATTTATTTACTTCAAAGATTATGCAAAATCGTAATTAGAAACTGTTTTCTTTCCAAAGGGTTTAAGCCGATAAGGGAAGGGGTGCGGCCTAAAGTCTGGGATTTCGAAATTTCCTTTATAGTTGGATAGATTACTTCAAAACAAACTGATCTGGCCCAATGTTGGGTTATTTTGATGCCATGTCCTTAAGATATCGTCAAAAATCCTTTTTTTTGGAAGCTTTTTTTAAATAGAAATATCGGGAACCAGAGTAGCTAGATACATGAAATAAATTGCTAGTGATAGATAATAGATCAAAGTTTTCGAAAATCATTTGTGATATACACTGAAAACATTTTTTGTACAATTAAAAGAAAAATATAATCTGGTGGTTTTGCTACTTCGCGTTGGACCGCCACCTTAAAACTTTTCCTGGAATTTCCTCCAACTTTAAAGCAAATTACCTGAAAGTTTGAAAAAAATCAAAAATGCGCTTCACAAAGAAAAATTAAAAAATATGATTTTGCTATAATTAAAAGACCCATATTGATAGTTTTGCTAGTTCGCGTTTGACCGCCACTTTAAAACTTTTCCTGGAATTACCTCTAACTTTAAAGCCAATTACCGGTTAGTTTAAAACGAAATCGAAGATACGCTTCTTAAAGAAAAATTCAAAAATATATATACAGGGTTGCCCATATTCGACGGACCCATCTGGCAACGCCATAACTTTTGACAGAGATGTCAGATCGCTTAATGACATACCGCGTTTGAAGCGTCAGTCCAAGCAGATTTTTACCATGGAACAATACACGCCACGCGAGCGCTCTGAAATAGTTGAAATTTACATTCAACAGAACAAGTCAATTGTGAAAACTCAACGTGCTTTTAAAAAATTAAAAAATGTGAAAAGTTCTCATTGAATGGGACCGTAAATAAGCAAAATTGCCGTATTTACGCCACTGAAAATCCTCAGGAGATTCAAGAAGTGCCTCTTCATGACGAAAAAGTCACAGTTTGGTGCGGCGTTAGTGCGAAAACGGTCATTGGGCCGTTTTTCTTCCAAAATGAAAATGGCCATGCTGTTACCATCAACCAGGAGCGTTATCGCGACATGATGACCAATTTTGTGATGCCAATTATTCGTCGAAAGCGTATGAGGCAGTTCTGGTTTCAACAAGACGGCGCTCCACCGCACACAAGTCGCATAACAATCGATTTTCTGAAGAAATTGTTTCCGGGCCGTTTGATGTCGAAAAGTGGTGATTTGGACTGGCCACCGCGTTCGCCCGATTTGACGCCGCCTGACTTCTTCTTGTGGGGATATTTGAAGTCAAAGGTTTACGTTAACAAGCCAAGGACCGTAGAAGAGCTCAAGGACAACATTCGTGAAGAAATAGCCGCTATTCCGGCCGAAATGTTGGCGAAATCGATGGAAAATGCTGCAAAAAGGGCACAAACATCAACACCAGAGGCAGCCATTTGAGGAGATATCATATTCAAAAATTTGATGTAAACAAATCTACTTGGAACAAATTAAATGATTAAGATTGCAACCATCTGTTTTTTTATATTTTCAAATTTTTTTTTTTTCTTTGATTTTAAAAAAAAAACATGGGTCCGTCGAATATGGGCAACCCTGTATGTATAAATCACACTCTGAGATCAGTTGCTACTATACCCTTTGCATAATTGATCATATTCACAAGTTGTTGTGATCATACCAGAGATGTAATATCTTCGATCTGGATCTAAAAGGCTGCATTACGTTGCAGAACAGCTCAAGTAAAATTCGCGTACCGTTTCCTTACTTTTAAAGTTGCGGATTTCTCCATACACTGGCTATCAAAATATATTGGGCTAATAAATATATGTTGTAACGGGCAATAAATAAGAATATAAGTCGGTAACTTTAAGCGACTAAGGTCCATATTTTTTAAATATGAATGAGTAAAAAAATTATTGAGAATTACTTTTAAAGTAGATTCTAGTCTTATATAAAGGAAAGGTAAGCGAAAACGTTCTGATTGAAACTCCGTATTTAAATCATTAATGATTTTCAGAATATATTTTAAAAGTAGAAATAACTTTTAATTTCAAATTTAATCATTAAATTGACTATTTTTTTTTTTGGCTTAATATTGACTTCTAGGGTCTGATTTAAGAAATATAATTGGAGAACATCCCACTGCTCAAGCATTCGCCCAATAACTTTTTCTAAGGATAGCGCCATCTGGTCATTGCTATTCCCAAAATTTTGTGTGGTTTTACTTTGCAGTACTCATGGAACTCGTTTAATCTTGAGTCCTTTTCGGGCTCCACGCAAAATATGAATATATTTTTCGGCAAAGCAATTCAATGCTCGATGGCAATATTTTTGCATGCGTAGCCCGAGCAAAGGTGTAGGGAATGGCAAGTGCATTTCAAATAAAACAAGTTTGTGTCCCCGCTTAGCTTGGTTTTAAGGCTATTTTAACTTCCAGAAATGATTTTACTGCCTTCTAAATCGACTCTGCATCACATTTTTCTAACTCAATTAGTGTTAAAAATTTGTTTTTTATCATACCTGTTAGACCGTAAAAATAGCGTGCCACTATCACAAGGGTCTTTCGGTTTGCCACATCAGTTGTTTCGTCGACAATTAGGGAAAACTTCGAGATTTTTAATTCAGTTACAATGCGTTTTATGGATTTCTTGCCAAATTCGAGTCAGGACAGCACACCCGCAACAAATTTGGCAAAAAGTCCTTCCATACAAATGTAAGATTTTGCATCATAAGGAACATTATGAGCGCACATTCCCCATTGTGAACCTTCTTGTTGTGTGAAGTTTTTTCACTTGTGTAAGCCATCTATTTTTTACTTGGTTTTCCTTTGTCTTCATATTCCTGATATGCACACCTAGCCTGTCGGTGTCTTTGAATTTAGGCCGTTGAGATGGTTGTCGAGAGTAAGCAATTGTACACAGGCGTTAAATGGCACGTCCATCATTATTTCGTAGCCAGCGGAAATGATCAAGCCCCCGACCGAAATTTGCGGTGGGCGGATACAGCAACTCTAAGACGAAAATTTAATTATGCGACCGGCGCTATAAAATGCTGTTTTTCAAACTCACATTTTGTTTTCCACCTCAGAACTAGTGTTTGGGTCTCAGCGTCTGCGTAAGAAAACTCAGTGCTAGTTTCTATTTTTTTTTTTGAAGAAACCTAAAATGTATAATGAACTTATACAGCATATGTTGTGCCGGTAGCTTAAACTCTTTTTACTTACTTGTCCATTTTTCACAAATTAACTAAACGCTTAATCTCACTACTCTCTCTCTCTCAAAACCGTGCGTGAAATACAGTATTCCTAGTATTAGCGATGGGCATAGGTTCTGCTTATTTACAGAGTTGCATGTCATCATATTTTCAGTGTTGACAGGAAAAATATCCAGATCTACATAAGTGTAAAAAAATAAATTTTTCGCTTAAGCCGAATTATAAGAAAAAAAAAAAAAAAAAAAAAAAAAAGAACGCTGTGCACCAAGAGGAAAAAAAACACCAACTTAAGCAAAAAAATTGGGTAAAAAAACAAAAATGGGGGAACCGTGGCTTAAAAAAAAAAAACTTGAGATACATAAAAAAAAAAAAAAATTTCGGGCATTCTAACCACTGTACAACGAAGGCTTAGTTCGGGGATTGTATTTAATCATATGATTAAACTTCCACTTGCACGGCAACCTTCCGAAAGGGGAATTGAAATAAAAAAAAAAAAAAAATAAGTTTTTGCTTGTTAGTCGGTGGAGTGAAAAAGAAATTTCCAAATTATGCACTTTTTCAGTTGCTAGATGTACATAAAGTGAATTTCCTTTAATTCTGTGATAAACTTAGAAATTGTTGGTGAAATTTTATTTGTATTCTAGACTTTAATTGATTTATAAAGAATTTTTTTTTTGTTTAAAGAGTTCCAAACGAAAACGAAGAGTGAAACCTAAAAGTCAGCCTCTCTCATTTCTGACGCTTGGAATTCTGGTTTCTCTCTTGTGTATCTAGTGACATTCTTGCTTGGTTCAGTGGTTTCCAAAAACGCAACTGAAGCGGAATTGCCCCATAACTCCGCAATTTATTGACCGATCCAAAATATCCTTGTTGAATCCAGAATCACTTCAGTTCTAAACAAAACCCCGTCTTCAGTTTTACCTTCAGATAATCCGTTCCCAACACACCTCTCAACAAATTTTTGCAACCATGGGCCTATTCATTAAATTTTTGGTCAACTTTCAACCGGAATACAACACCAACTAAAATTTCTAAATTCAATTTAATCGATTACCTATCGAATATAAAAAACCGCTTGTTAATATGACATAGTTTTTGTAAACCTTAGAAAATGGCACCTGAAGGTATACAGTACCCTTCTATATTGCCCCAATGTGGACCAATAGGGTTATAGCTGAGTTGCTTTCTCAGTTAATTGCCCCCTTTTTTTCTCCTCCTCATCCAGAACCCCCCTATTATAAATAAAGACCAGGGCATTTCCGCTTTCCTCTTTTATTTCCTTGTCACAATACACGTATTCAATTAGTTCACCTGACAATTGGAATTGCCTTACATTCATTTGTGGGGATCCATTTTAGTTTACAAGCAAAATTTGAGATACAATATTTGTAAATATATATATATATATTTATGTATGTATGTATGTGTATATATACTATATTTAAATACGACATTTCAGATCAATCATTAAAGCGCCCTGTATATAAGTTTTTTTTTTGTTTTGTATATTTTTTTTGTTTAATAGTTAAGAAGTTTTGGTCTGCCGGGTTCATATTTTGGTTAGTACAGCAACATTCATTTATATATTTAGTATTTGTATAATTTTCCATAATTTGTTTGGTTTATAGAGTAGATATAGAGTAAAGTCTGGTATATTTATTTTAATGTAGGAAGCGATTAACAGCCCTTGAGAGGGTAACTGGATTTTTACTTTACATCCGAGTGGTTTGTGGTTGTGCCGCAGGTCTGATTCACTTTGAATATATTGGAGAGCTCATCGAGCAGAGTCTCATAGCGATAGGCAACACGAATTTCGGGGACATTGGTGCGGGTAATGTCGTTGCCATTGATGCCATCCTCATAATAATGTGGACCCAGCCATTGTTGTTTGATCTGAGGGAAGAAGAGGGAGAATATTAGAAACAAAATATTTAAGATGATGTGAAAGACTTACATTATGTGGAAAACCGCTCATTATAACACTGTTGCGGGCCAATTCGCACATATCGCAGGAGCTGAGCTTCCACACCTGTGCCGCAATGCTGTACTCCTCCATGAGGGGTTCCTGCAACGCATCAAAAAGATTAGATATGTATGTGAGCAGGGTAAACAAATACTTGTGGTTGCAACTCACCTTGGTGAAATGAAACTGCAGTGGATCATCCGTAGAGAGTGAGATAATTAGACCACGTGCCAAATATTCCGGCAAGGGATTCCGATGATAGTTCAGAAACAGCGAATTATTGGACAGCGGCGACATGGCAATACCAATTTGTGTCAAATAGTACAAATACTGCAGCACGGGCACCTTACGAAGCAGCAAACCATGCGAAATATTTTCAGCCATGAGATAACCACAAACCAAATGCTGAACGGGTCCAGCTTCACCGCAATGGGGACGCAGTACAAAGGTGTTGAGACCGCGTTGCCTGAAAGAAAGAAAGAGGATTGATGAAATAATGAATCGTAGTTAAAAGTTAATTGTGACTAAGGTTTAGACTATCGAAAAGAACGTTTGGTAATCTGTGTCCTTAACTGAGACAAATACAAAATGTGGGGAATCTAACAACCCAAAGGCGAAATGAAGTACAGAATTAATAAGAGAGAGAATGGATGAGACTAGAAACACAAAACTTATAATTCGTTGGTATACAGAGGAGTCTTTGAACACCCCGAAGAGATGGACTTAGGGTAGTTACAGTGTTTAGTGTTACCGTTACCGGACCCGCTTAGGTTAAAAAATACCAAACCAAACCAAAAACCGTAAATGAAAACGGTTCGGTTTGATTCATGTATGAGTTAAAGCATCTAGCGAAACAACAGCAGTTATTTTTAACTGGTATAACCGAATCACATACATTACACACATTATCTGTCGGTCATAATGAGATACAGTTACAGTCAAGGCTGCAAACCGGTCCTGAACCGAACCCCTTAGAACCGGTTCGGTTCGGGTTTTTTGCGTCCATCGAACCGGACCATGAACCGAACCCCAAATATTTTTGTCTCCTCGAACCTGAACCCGAACCGGACCACTTTTTCGAAAAATTATGTTCGGTTCACAAAATTATGTAGTTTTTCCAACACATGCAGGAAAATATAGAAAATAAGGAATCTGACTTAAAAAATTAAAGAAATTCTCTAATCCTTCGATTTTTTTTAGGTAAGATTTATACTTTCACCGTCATTTAAGGAGCGAATATGGAGCGTGCGAAATCGAGCAGCAAATTCGAGCAGGAGAACTTTTAAATAACAACTGTAGAGCAGAAAAGGGCCCACCCAGCACTTGGAAGATCATTTTAACAAGAATAACCTTGACAAGTCTTATTCGAGCTCTTTTGATGATTAAAAAGAGATTAGTTTCATGTGCGATTAAAGAAAGACGACTCGAAAAAACTCCAGAATGACTCGAAAATGAATCGAAACTGATCTGAAAAACGTGGTATAAACCACTTCTCATGAAGAGTCGGGGCTAGGGTACCATTTTCTCCCGACAAAAGTGATCAGAAAACGGGCGCATTTATGACCATTTTAATTTGACAGAGGAGTCGGAGAAGACTCGAATGTGATTTGAAAATTCATAAAATGTTACCTGGGGGCATGCAACTGGTTTCTCCAAATAACCTCAATAGAAAACCTGGAGGATTCTATAATTACAGTTTGGTGTGCTGCACACACTCTAAATTTAGTTAAGGATTTTTTGAAGGAAGTTAAGTTTGACATTAGTAGGGCTTCCACCATTTGATATTACAGACATGCTGAAGCTCCAAATACAAATTTCAAATAAGAGTTTTCAAAAATGCAACTTTAAATGACTCAACGTTGGACTGCGAAGAAGAGAATAAATATTAAAAATAAAATCTGTAAATGATGTTATGGATGCCTTCGAAATTTGTCCAAGAGAACGGCATCGTCAATGTTTCAACTTTTGGAAAGGTGAAAATAGCCGGGAATTTAAAAATATTGTCCTGACTTTACTTGCTGTAAAGCTCAGCAACTCAGGTATCAGTTGAACGGGCCGTTTTAACACTTAAATTTGATCCTAATGATCTGAGAGCTAGTATAGATGAACAGCTCCTAGAAGATATAATGCTTTTTAACTTAAACTAAGCAGTTCTCAAATGTTTTAAATGTCAGCGACCTAATTTGACAACTAAAATTACGTTATTAAGGTATAGAATATTAATTGAAGAAATAAGTATTCTCAAATCGAAACTATTCTTTTATATTCAAGCGAACGGCTCGAACCAAAACCTTGGGTTCAGGGGTTCCGAGAACCGGTCCGCGAACCGAACCTTAGACTTTACAACGGGTTCGAACCCCCGACCGAACCTTTTGCAAAATTTTAGAGGTTTGCAGCCTTGGATCCAGTTTGGACTGCCGTATATAGAATTCCGACTCTTGGATATGGACATCAATGTGGCGAAGGTGGAGGCAGCTATGAAAAAGGCTAAAGTTAACAAAGATGGAGCACTAGTATGGTGGCCAGCACTTGGGAAACAATCAGCCCTAAACAATCTGCATAAAGTACAGAGAAGTGTAGAAATTTGTATTAGCGGCGCTCTTCGAACGACACCAACGGAAGCGCTTAGTACTATTCATCACCTTCTACCACTAGACCTTGTAGCTAAGCAAATTGCTACTACAACAGCTTTAAGACTATGAAAATCCGATACCTGGAACAGGTTACAGACTATTGTATACCACAAACGACGTTCGACAAATTATAAGACATCTATATCCCAAGCCAACCTTTCCCACAGCAGAGCTAACGCCATTAACATCTTCACTGATGGTTCTAAAAAGTAGGAGGGGGCGTTTTCTTTCCCAATCTGGATTTGAACTTGTCGTTCCGCCTTCCTGATCAGTGTAGTGTGTACCACGCAGAGGTGGTAGCCAGCTGCCACCTGCCTTAGAACACTCACGGTCAAGGAAGGAAATGTATTTATATACTCAGATAGTCAAGCCGCCCTTAAAGCACTTAAGGAATGTCGCTCATCTCTGAATAAGATCGCACGGCATTTCAGTATACAACTTATATGGGTGCCTGGACATCGCAACTATGAAGGAAATGAGTCTGCGGACCAACTGGCCAGAATAGGTACCACCATCCAGCTCCTTTTAGAGAAGAGCACGATAGAGGTATGCCTATGTCGACATATAAGCTTCACACAAAAGCTGAAACACTTCGTCTTGCTGCAAAATCCTTTCCTCTTGTGCAGTAGTGTGGCTTACGTGGCCGACACTCGAATAAAAACGTACTATCACACTTTTACGTCACTTTTACACAGAAGGAACCCTCACGGGTCACTGTCTTATTGGCAGACACGCCTTACGCCTAGGTATAACTCACCATGACTTCTGCAGAAGTTGCGGACAGGAAGAAGAGGAGGAATCGGTACAACAGCTTTTGTGCCATTGCCCCGCCTTGAGTAGAAGGAGACTCAGGACACTTGGTCAACCTCTGCTACTCAACCTCTTGGAGACATCCGGGCTAGAGATCCCAGCTCTACTCAAATTTATTCTGTCCACACAATGGTTCAGTAACGAGGACGCCCCCTCAGTAATAAAACACGGTAAATAGGGAATAAATGTGTCGCTCTAAGCCTTCGCAACCTAACCTAACCTAACTAAAGGGACATATCTTTCCTCAATTCCTAATGCGATTGGAAAATTGGGTTGTGGAAGAAAATCTTTTGGGCGTGAACCAGTTTGAGCCATCTTTATATTATCTTCAATAGTTTCAACCAGGGTTTTGTGTTCTAATAAAGGGTGATTTTTTAGCTATTATCTTTTTGGCAACACTGGTTTAAACAGCTCAAGCACGTTTCGTGTTTTGTTTCACTGTCAAACATCTTCAGTTTGGTCTATAATTTAACCATGAATCGTCTTACAAACGAACAACGCTTGCAAATTATTAAATTTTATTATCAAAATGCGTGCTCTGTTAAGAAAGTTCATCGCGCGCTTCTTCCATTTTATGGTCAGTTTAATCGACCCACTGAAGCGGCTATTCGGGCTATTGTGACTAAATTTCGCACCAAATTTACATTGTTGGACATTAAACCACCAACACGCTTACGTAGAGTGCGAACTGAAGAAAACCCATCAATCAATGACCATCAATTATCGATTCGTCGCCGTTCGCAGCAATTGGGCCTCTGTTACTCAACAACGTGGAAAATTTTGCGGAAGGATTTAGGTGTGAAGCCTTTCAAAATACAGCTGGTGCAAGAATTGAAGCCGAACGACCTACCGCAACGTAGAATTTTTGGTGAATGGGCTCTTGGAAAGTTGGCCGAAAGATCCACTTTTTTACCGAAAAAATGTGTTCAGCGACGAGTGTCTTTTTGACTCAATGGGTACGTAAATAAGCAGAATTGTCGATTTTGGAGTGAATATCAGCCAGAAGCATTGCAAGAGCTACCAATGCATCTAGAAAAAGTCACAGTTTGGTGCAGTTTATGGGCTGGTGGCATCATTGGACCGTACTTCTTCAAAGATGATGCGAATCGTAACGTAACTGTGAATGGTGAGCGCTACCGTGAGATGATTTTTTTGCCCAAAATGCAAGAGCTTGACTTGCATGACATGTGGTTTCAACAAGACGGTGCCACATGCCACACAGCACAACAATGGACTTATTGAGAGGCGAGTTCGGTGAACATTTTATTTCACGTTCGGGACCGGTCAATTGGCCGCCTAGATCGTGCGATTTAACGCCTTTAGACTATTTTTTGTGGGGCTATGTTAAAGCTCATGTCTATACAGACAAGCCCGCTTCAATTGACGCATTTATTCGTGAGATACCGGCCGAAATGTTGGAAAGAGTATGCCAAAATTGGACTAAGCGGATGGACCATTTGAGGCGCAGTCACGGTCAACATTTGCATGAAATAATCTTCAAACATTAAATTATATGGACCGTACTATCGATTCAAATAAACATTTCATGAATTTTTTTGAAGTTTATGTGTTTTTTTTTTTAAAAAAAACTTTCTTATAGCTCTTAAAAAATTCACCCTTTATATAGAAAGATGGGACATTGGCGATGACAGAAAAATTACACTCCAAAAAAATAAAAACAAACGTTCTACGCTTAATTGCCCTTCTCAAAGGCAAATGTGGAAACTTTGTCGTGTTTTCATCTTCTTTTTTTTGGGAACGTTTCTCAGGAAAAATTATGATGTTTGATGCCATTAAAATTTTCAACGACCTTTCGTCTAAAACTAAAGGAATCCATCATGGCTAACTAATATATAACTAGCAACCGCTCGCTCCGTTCTGTGCTACGCCTCACAGGTATTGGGAATTCTCCCACAAGAAAATGTGGAGAAGAATGGCGCTCAAATGGCAAATGGCGGTCAATGCTTTAATGAATGGCAACTTCTAGCTGCTGAGCATAACATCCCACTAGTCCTTCGAAACCAAGCGGTTAATGAACAAAAGAAAACTAGCGCTCATGTCAACTGTTAATAAACCTGAAAGCCTAGAGTATTGTCTCTAAATTAAAAAGCTGAGAGGATCTCGCATTGATGCTCAAGCCTCAATACTTCTCGAGAATAAAACGATTGTATATTGGCGCACTCGACCTAGAGATAGAGCCGCCGAAGCAACAGTAATTTCTTTCTAGCGAAACAAAATTAGGTTAAGGAACAAAAAATCTAGCGCTCGATGTGATCTGATGGCACTGAACTTCAAGCCATATAGAGATTGTATCCTAAATGAATACACGCTTTGATGAGGATACCTTTCATTTTATCTCTAAATGTCCAATCTTCGCAGAATTACGATTTGTATATTGGCAGCAATCGACATAATAGAGATAGACCCGCCGAACCAACAGGTATTCTGTTCAGCCATACAAAGGCTAAGGAACAACAAATCAGCTGAATTGTTCAAGGCCGAAAGCGAAGAATTGGTAAGGTGAATGCACCAGCTTTTATGCTGTATATGGTCTGACAAAAGTATGCCCGACTATTGGAATCTAAGTGTTTCTTGAAAATTACCATCTTTTTGTCAATTACAAAGCCGCCTTCAAGGTTTTGTGAAGTCCTGTCTACCTTTGGTATACCAGCAAAGTACTTTCGACTTTGCATGATGACGTTGAGAAGCACTTAAGGCTCCGTCAAAATAGGAACGAACCTCTCCGAGCCTTTTGATACCAAAAGAGGTTTTAGGCAGGGTGATGGCTTATCGTGTGATTTCTTTAATCTGCTGATGGAGTAAACACTGCGCCAGTGCCCAAGTGCCAACAGATCGCACAGATTCTCGCAAACGGGCAGTAAGCATGGAGTTTTCAGAAATTGAGAGGCAGTCTAAACTGATGGGCTTAGCGGTAAATGAGGACAAAACGAAGTACCTAGTACAGGAGTCTATGCGTCTTAAACAATCTGTTACAATGGAAGAGTACAACCTAAAAGTTGTAGAGGATTTTGTCTATTTTTTGCGACAACATCAGCCTGGAAATCCGAAGAAGAATCACGCTCGCAAACAGATGCTACTACGCGCTCAGTACTTCTCTCGAAGAACGAAAATAGCTGTATACAAGTTGCTTATCATCCGAGTTCTGCAATAAGGCTTAGATGTATGGACAATATCAGCGAGCGAAAGATTCTTCGGAGGATTTATGGTCCTTTGAAAGTTGTCGAGGATTTAGGCATCCGATAGAATGAAGAACTGTATGAGCTCTATGGGGACACTAGTCTAGTCAAGCGCATAGAGCAACAGGGGCTGCGCTGGCTAGGACATGTTACCCGTAAGGATGAACAAGCTACAGCAAAAATGGTCTACAAGAGGAATGCGAAAGAAGTGGGACAAGTCAAGATGGGATCACCAGGTGCGGAAATACATTTCCAAGCTTGGTGTGAACAACTGGTGCTTGCTTGCACGGAGCAGAAGCGACTGACGGGCATTTGTAGCAGCGGCTGAGACCGTCAAACGGTTGTGATGGCCAATAAAGAAGAAGAAGAAAGAATATATTGGCTGCAAACTTCGTTAAACACAACAGAAGTTATTGAAATTTCGAATTTGAATTTTGAAAGTCTCCTTAGGAAGAAAGAGAACAGTCTCCGGGGTAAACACTAGAAAGATGAGACAAGCTAAAGTATTAATAGTGAAGCACAACCTTAAAAGGTTCCAAAAGTGAATCAAACAAAAAATAATGCCCTCAGGATTCTAACAGGGCTCTGCAGACTGCGGAGCCACATGTACAAGTTGGGAATAACAAGAGAAGGAGGAGTGCTCTGAGCATACATACAGACCGTATGTATTTTTACGTTCAGTTTTACACCCAAACAATATCAGTAACCTATAAATCCTGACCTTTGTACAGGAAGTGGGGGACTGATACAAGCGAATTCGCCTACTCCACATGTAAAATGCTGTCACCAATTTATACTCACTGCCTGAACTTGTTCAACACCGTCATATTGGCGTACATATAATAAATATAGTATGCATATGGCGGATTCTCTTCATATGTCCATTCCTCTGGTCTTGGCACATCGTTATCAAATAATGGATTCTCTGGCTTGGACTCATCATCCACCGAATCGAAACCGATGACATATTGCAAGAATCGATGCAAATCGGGATGCTCGCTCGGCTTGTTGGTGGCCTGAAATAGCGGCAGGAATATGTTGTTCAATATCTCCTGGAATGATTTCATCATTTTGTTGGATTTGAATATGTCGAAGAGACGTGGTATCTGGATTAGCCAGCGTATATTCGTGCTGTACACATCATTGTCGATGGCCCATTTGGCCAGTTTGTTCCATTCATCCGGTGACTTGCCATAGATGGACAGGCGTAGTTCGGCATTTTGATATTTCGATTCCTCCAGATCAAAGGCCACTTCCTGGGAATGGCATAGAGAACTGACTAAGGTTTTAGTTGAGTAAATTCCACGATCTTACCTTAATGATTTGTGCAAAATATTTGCCATTCAAATAGTTATCCGTCTTCAGGAAGACCTCTCTTAGACGCGACTCGCCAATGGGATTGTACTTGGAATTGAACTTGTCAAAGCGATGGAAGGTATTCCTATCGGCATGCACATCCAGCATATCAACGGTCAGATCGTATGTGGTTAGATTCATCGATTGGAAAACCTGGGCCAGGGTCATGGGCTGACCATTGGTGTGAGTGACCACCTCGGTGGAGTTGTTCTTGAGCGTCTTCTTGATGAAGCGCAGCAAATGCTTCTGATTCATACACGAGGCGGCATGTATGTGGGTATCCACCTTGCGGGTATTGTAGAAATCGCGATGCGGCACAGCCTTCTGGGCGGCCAGTTCACGTAGCTCGTTGAGCAGAACATGCATTTGATATTTGGAGGATAAATAGCACAGACGTCGATAGCAGAACGATTTGCTGGAATGGTGAAAGAGAGAGAGAGAAGGAGTTTTGGAAATGTTGATCCAATGAGACACTAAAAACTTACAGCGGTCCATCGGCTATCATATTGCACATGACTTGCATGTCGTTGACAAACTGTTTCATATCCGGATACGTAAACTTCAGCTCGCTGGTCTGCTCCTGTAAAAGCAAAGCATATTTGGGGCAAATATTTAGGTATTTTGAATTGTGGACAACTTACCTCATCGTTGTAAATGTGAAAGACGCCATTCACGGGTTTGATGATATAATTCTCATCTGGCATGTAGGCCATATCCCAGGGATTTGTTACATTTATCTGCGATTGTCTGGCATGGACATCTACATGGTAGGTTTGGATACGTGTGTGTGTCACGTGGTTGGTTGGTTGGTTGTTTGGTGTTTTTTTTCGAGTGCATTAATAATTTTACCAAAAAACATATAAAAAAATAAAGCGAAAAACATGTAAAACAAATTTCAAAAATAGTATTAAACATTTAGAGTTTAAACAAAACTAAAGCTAATTGTGTTTACATACAAATAACGTATCTACGGTGCGAGTGTATAAATAGGTTTAAGGCACTCTTAAGGTTGTCCAGGGAGATATTTTGGTGTAAATTTGCTCAGAACGTTTTTATGTGAGCAGCAAAAATATAAGATTAATACGCGATGAATTTGTTTTAGATGTTTGTGTGTCGCTGAAAAGCAAAAAGCAGTGGTCAAAGCTTATCACACAGCACTGCACAAAAAACATAAATAAGCCAGAATTTGTCGGTGTTTATATAAGGGGACTCTTAATTAATCTTTTGCCAGTAACTCATAACAGAAGACTAGATTTTTAATAATCAGATTAAATCCGTAACCGAGACTGTAACCTTTGACTGCTAAAAACACGTTACCCTTACGGATTAATTTCTGTTTTTGTTTCTACGAAAAAATTTTCGATTAGAACATGATTCAAAAAATGCAGAATATTTTATAGAAACTTTATTAAATAGCAAATAGCACATATTTTAAGGTTTGAGGCAAGGCTTTAAAATTTCCTTTTGCCCCTTAATTTGTTTTTGAACTATCTATGTAGTCAGATACCTTATAAAGAATGTCAAGAAAAATAATGTAGATATTCCATACATATTTTAACAAAGAAGATCTAACATAGAAGCACATATTGCTGCATCGTCAACTTTTTACCTAGATATTAAGTCAGCTGCTCGCTGTCATTTTGGCTTTCAGAGTTCATTTTTGATTGCTTGAGTTATTATTGTGACTATGTCCGTCTTTTTTTTAACTGCCGTGTTTTCCTATGTCCCTAATAAATTTACCTTTTTTTAGATGTGGGTTAATTTAATGATTAACTCATATTTTTGAATGTGTTATATGTTTTATGATGCATTTTTAAATAATAATTCAATTTTAAGTCGCATTCTCCACCAATATAATGCAAAATTTAAAATTTGTTTGGCGCCAAATATGAGGTATTAGTTTCCATCCCTTAATCCGCTAGCTGTCATGTAGGGCGCCACTTCGACAAAAGGCGCTAGTGAGAAAGAGCTTTGCAAAATCTCCTAACAAAACATTAGTGGTTTTGAAACCAAATACGATATCGAAACTTTTGAATAAATTTTGTGTGTATTTTTTTAGTTTAAAAGGGGGGTTTCTAGCATTTTGATATTATAGTATTTCTGATGGCACTAATATCTAAAGAATGCCCTTGGAATTTCGGCACTATTATCGGTTGGAATTTGATTGGAAGAGGTTTCTGTGGCACCCCGATTATGTATTTGGGCGTGGTGTTGCATTTGTTGATGGCATTGTCTGCATAAATCTACCCCATATTGAGATGATGTTTGGTTTGGGTATTGAAGCTGTGATACAAATGGTAAAGGACCATAGTCAATATGGTTTTATATGGAACTAGTAGATCCGCGCTTCGCTGCTGACTAAATGAATTTATTGCTAAAATTGTCTATTATAAAATGATCAGTTCTACAGAATGGCACTAAATGAAATGAAATAGACGTTCAAACACATATTTTTGGCCCAAAATTTGACATTTTTGACTAATTTTTCATTTTTAAGGAACCCATTTATAGAAAAGTAAAAAAAAAATATATAGAAACCATGCCATGCTCCTTAGACACACATTTTTCTACAAATTAATAGTATAGATGTGGGAGAGTGAAGAAATTGCCAGATGACTGTTCATATGGCAAATGAAATGCAGCAGAATGTTTTAGCCCAATCGAATGTGAAGGCCTATAGTTTGTCTGCAGGCCATCTATCATGCTGCACACGTTGTGGTGCTGCCTTTGATACTGGAAGAATTTAATAAGGCACAGTGCATTGCAGAGCCTTAATTGGGCTTGGTAATTGATTACCAAGCCGTTTCTCTGCCACGCTAGGGAGGCTGGTAAATGATGCCTCCTATACGAAAGCCCTTTATCAGGCACAAATTTAATTCCGTACTCGTCTATTGACCTTAGTGGATATGGCTATTTGGCCTGCCGAACATTTGATCTCGGAACCCAAGCTCTTTAAGTATCTAGATCAAGCGGACAACTATGCGCAGAACTATTTCGTGGATTATTTCTGGTATGTTTTGTCTTGGCCTCTACTATTTTGTCTCAGTTTTTCAGCCTAATCTGGGCTTGTTGATTTATGAAATCTATCAGGAAGTGGAGGCTTTGTTAGCGGAGAACCCCAAGCGTCTTAAGAAGAAGGTAAAGAAAAAGTCTGTGGACGGGGTAGCCACACAGGAAACAAGTGTGGAAGCCAAAAAAAGAAGTGTAATTTGAAGTGCCTTAAGTATTGTAGACGGTATTAAGACTGCTTAAATAAATGAGATCTGCCTAAGAGTAAAAAAAGGCGATCGCGCAAACAACAACCTTAAGTCCGAATACTTACATTTTCATACAAACAAATTGGCTGTGTAGTAACAAATATAAGGTATAATGCAGAAGGTAAAGATTTTAGTTAGCTGCATTGTTTCAACATAATGTTCATTGTACAAATGTACCCCAAAAATTTACGTTTATCGAAATTTTTACTTATTGAAAAAAAAAAAGTTTCTGTTTCGGTACTAATAACCGGTTATGTTAATAAAGGTTTTAGGTTACCCGTAGTATATGAAAACAATTTTGATCGGTTACGATTTTGGTTACAAATTTTAAAGTGTTTTTAGCGGATAAAGGTTAAGGTTTCGGTTACGGTTTTGGTCTCAGCAATTTTAATTAAATAGTTCGCTGTATTGTTGAAAAATAATACTTTTTTCCATCTATCTGGCAATTTTCGCATACCAAGTCTTTTGATGCGATCCACGAATCGATCCAATTTCAGAGTTTTTGGAGCTGAATATGTACTGATTGTCAAGGGCAAAAGTCTTCGATGAAAACAAAGGCCAGCTCTATCCCATTTCAGCGTTACAAGATATGTTTTGACAGGCTGCGCAACATTTTCAAAAAAAATACTTTTTTTTCTATTCTGTTTCAAAGCTCTGATGTTCCGAAGAAATTTGGATTTGGCGTTAATATTGGGGTTCTCCCCGTGGGTTTTTGTTTTTTTGGAGCTTACTGCATGTACCTGGTAATATTTTTACAGCATTTGAAGGACTTGAGATGTATTGAAAATTCAAAAAACACAACAACTTTGTTATGTTGTTTACACTTCAGC
The DNA here is from genome assembly GCA_018904235.1 of Lordiphosa stackelbergi. Classification (NCBI taxonomy): domain Eukaryota; kingdom Metazoa; phylum Arthropoda; class Insecta; order Diptera; family Drosophilidae; genus Lordiphosa; species Lordiphosa stackelbergi. Next base: position 39,656 of record JAEIFU010001103.1, on the reverse strand, counting down.
AACGTTACATACTGAAAAAGAAATGCCTTAAGATCAGGCCTCAAAACGAAGTTGATTCCACCATTATCCAATTCGATTTTATACTGAAGCCATCTCTTAAAAATCCTTTGAAACTGTTTTGGTACGGTTAATAATTAATTGTTTTGTTTCAGAATTGTTAACTTAATAAGTTTATTTAGAGTTTTTCTTATACTTGTTCATAGTTGGGAATGGAAAATAAACGTCTTATCAGCCGTGCTCCCATTTTTCACATTTTAACGGGTTTTTGGACCAAATTTTAGCGAAAGCGAAAATCGGATTACGACTAATCTACAAACTGGACAACCTGTGTGGCCTTTAAACCTACTTATACCTTACATTTTCAATTGACTTACGCTTACAATCAATAAAACAAGCTCAAAACCAAAATAAAAACACACGCACACAACTTGTTTTATCAAAGTGTTTTTTTCAGTTATAAAAGTGTCCTTTTGTGCAAGGATTTCATTTGGGTCAGAAGAAACAGCGAAAGATGAAGTGGCCTTTAACTACAATTGGAGTTGTTTGCAGCAGATCAAAATACTTTCAATGTGTTAGCCAAAAAGAACAAAAAAAAAAAACAAAAGCATCACAAGGTGTGGACAAAAACCAACGAGTAAGCAGTCTCGCTGGAAACAAAAGCATGCGAGTCGCCTATGTACTGTCAAAAGCGGCAAGAGTTTCTTTTTGTTTTGTGGTTAGAAAGCTCAACAAGTGGGTAAGGAAATAGGGTATGGGGTGAGAAGGACTCTTTGGTTTTTACATATGTGAGAGGCGGCGCAACAGAACATAACGATTCCCGATACCTGTTAGGCTCGCCACACTCATATTGCGAATTATGTCTATAAGAAATAAAAAAATATAAAAAATTCATAAAGAAAATAAATCAAATATAGGCAACAAACAAAATGAAAACATGTTTTTAGGTTGGGTATATGTTTGTATGTAAAAGGGAATTGCACATAGACTAAAAACGGGAAAATCATAGAAAACTTACTAAACTGAAACAGAAGACACGAGCGAGGCGGCAGCTAGCGAGCAAGAAAGAGACAGAACAACAGTACAGAGATGGGGGGAGGAGGGGGCGGGGCGGTCGTGAAGAGCTAGCTAGAACCATAAAGTTTGGAACGACGCGCGTTGATTTGTATAATACAATTTATTTGGCATTAGGGTGAATAATTTCTAGAGTTGTCGCCTGGAAAATTTACAAAATCTAAAAAGTGATGGCAACGAACGTGACTCTTGGAGTCCCGTACGTGTTGAACGGTGCTGCCATGAAGAAACCTTAATAACTTTGAATTTTGTGTAGTTAACCCGTTAATTTTTTACGCCCTTGCGAAGGGAATTATAAAAGAAGTTTCCAAAGCATAGAAATATATACATTTCGGACCCCATAAACCAGGAGTGCACATGCCCATTCCGCAAGCCACGCATTTGTTGTTGTTTAACGCAAATGATTAGCTGGAGCGTATACGTTCAGCGCCATAAGCCTACATAAAGCAAAAACAAATTCATATGAGAGCTATGCTCTCTTTCTTTCCGAGTTAATGTTGCTAGCAATAACAACATTCTTCTCCTATGTCTCGGGCAAACTGGAACGCATCAAACAAAGTTGCTTATGCGTAGTCAGCGTTCGCCTCGCTAGTGCGCTTGACAAAAATCGGGTTTCTCTTCTTTTTCTTGTGGTTGTTCTTGCTTGGGATATATTTTGTGCATTTGTATTGGTTTTCACGCGGCGGTAAGTTTATTCTGGGCCTGGCATAAACTTATCTATATTCTTGGGGTTTTAGAGCGGAATGCTATAGGCTTTGGGCATATCGTGAGTGAACAGGGAGAATAGCGTAGGGCCTAACACGTTACCCTGCGGAACACCAAAGTGAATGGTTCTTGTTTGGAAGAAGCTGTTGATTAGCAGATAAAGTTGGGGCGGGAGGAGTTTCTTGTTCTTCGAGGGCAGATCGTCGTGCCACACTCTATCGAAGGCCTGCTGGATGTCGAGCCAAACTGCCACTACATACTCTTTCCCGTCATACCCTTTGAGGATGTAGTTGAACACTCGATGAAATTGTTCAGTCGGAAGCCAAACTGGAAATCTGGTATGACTTTTCGAATAGATCATACATTGAGCATTCTTCCAAAGGTAGATAGAAAATTTCTATTAGAAATCAAGGCAAGGCTGGTTTTGCACTCTTCTGGCTTTCTTCCAGGGTGATGGGAAATGGCTTAGTCTCAGAGCCGCGTTATAAATAAGCACCAAGAACAATATGGCTTTGTCTGGCAGAAGCTTCATAGTCCTTACCACACTCAGGCTAGAGGCGACAGACCGCATGCTGGAAAAAGCTACTGCGGATGAGAGCTTCAACTTCCCAGTCTAACGCCCTGATGGTTCCTGGACTAAAACACCACAGGACCGAGTGGAAACTTTTGCCCTGAACTTAAAAGAGCGGTTCCAGCCGTACGAAAAGCAATTCACACTGAATGCTTGCCGAAGTCATGCATCACTAAGTGTCAGAGAGAGACAGTAGAGCAGGGTTTGTCAAGTGTGCTCTGACCTGCTTCAACGCTCTCTAGCCACAAGCCTGGAATCATGATGGAATTAATAAGGTGAAGCCGTCAGATTCTACTGAGGGCCAGTTGATGTATAGTGGCGCCATATCATCATATAGATCAACATATGCACTAATGCACCAAATGTTTATAGGAGTTTTAAAAAGGCAACTGCATGAAAATCCCAACTGCTTAACGGTCTCCGCCGCTGCTGTTAATGCCCGCCAGTCGTTCCTGTTTCGTGCCAGCTGGCACCAAAGCAAGATTGGCTATGTCTTTCCGCACCTGGTCTTCCCATCTCAGTTTTGGTCTCCATGTTTAACTGGAGCTTGTTCATGCTTACTGGTAGCATGTCCTTTCCAGCTTAGGCGCTGCTGTTTTATGCGCCGATGTATGTTTTATAGCTGCCTCATCCGCTGCTGTTAATGTCCATACTTCTGAGCTATATTGTAGGGCTGGGATGATAAGCGACTTTTATAATGCAATTTTTGTTTTCGAGAGACGGCTCTGCTCTTTAACTCCTACTAAGCCCGTAGAAACATAAATTTGCAAGAGTAATATTTCTGCGTAGTCACGTAAGGATATCTCTCAATGACATTTACTAAATGGAATGCAGAACCTTCCCTGTTGATGTTGCCTAAATTCTAGGTCCATATCCTCAAATCGTGTTCCCTTATAGCCCATTCACACTCATACAGTCAAAGATGGTACGTAAGAAATTGCCGTGCCAAATTTTCTTAAAATATTCCACCGTCAGCTGGGGATGTTCCTATCTCTCATGTTGAATGTTGTTATTTTACATTTCAATAAATATTTTGTTTAGCCAATGCTATATCAAGTTGCCTTTTGGAACTGCTATAAAAATTTGGAATGGGAATCTAGTGTTCCTCCCATAAATTTTAATCTTGATTTTCGGATATAACAGGCTGTAACTTTGCTTGCGGTCCTGACAAAAATGCCACAAAATTTCTATAATTAGTGCATATGTTTAACTATATGATGAGATGGAGCGTATAAATGTCCAACAACCAGAATGGATTGTAGCAAACGGTTTAGTTTGACAAAATTGCCATAAACCAAGTAAAATTAATCTTTGAAGGTCAATTTGGACACCATTGGCAATTATATGGTGTGTTTGATTTATCTCAGTTGCATTGATATGTGTACTATCCTATAAGCTTCATAAAATCAGCAATTAATGCTTAAGTGTGGTCTACAAAATTTCTAGAACATCAAGAAGTCGGAAATTTGGTTTTTGGCAAATATCTTGGACACGGAAACTAAGATATGGCTTTGACATATTAACTCGTAATCAGCATGAGATTCTCTGGATACTCACAAAGGTCTCAATTTGTATAAATGTGTAGTTACTGTAAGAAGCTCAATCGATGTTGCTTCATCATCTTTAACTCTAATTTCCCATCACTTGTAGAATATTTTACAATAATTATTCTGCGAATGTGAAAAAATTGTTAAGCCATTATCTGTTATCCCTTATTGATGGACTGGACATGTGGCAGCATTATGTTTGTATGTTGCCACACATTGATCATTTGGGCGTATTGTGTGCCAGCAAGTTCAATGATGGTGTTCCTATTAAGCTTCATAAGTAGCAAAACATTATAAGAAATATTTTGGGGCCAAACTTTCTGGAAGACTTAAAACATGATATTGGCGATGCCAAAGTTGATTGATCGGCCGAGTAAAAATATAAATTATCAGCGTAAACGCTCTTATTTGATTTGTTTGTGTGTAACTTGTGTGACTCAGAAGCCGTTTGGGACGCCTCACTCCCACACACACACGCATACAAACGCAAAAAACTTTTATTTTCCTCGCTCGCGACAAAACGGTCAGCGGATGATCAGAGCAAAAGAGAAACAAATAAATTTGTGGGTCGTTAAGCGCAGAACGATGTTAACGGTTCATTTTTTTTTTGGGCAACAAAAAAAGGCGAAAAACTCTGATTTGATGACATGGTTTGCCTACTTGATTGTAAGTTTAGTTTGTTTCCTTTTTGGGGTTTTTTGGTGATTTAATGATTCGTCAGTCACAGTAAATTCGTTTAATCTACCTCAACTAATGGGTTTGTCGTTCGCGCTCTAAACTCTAGAGCTGACAAAGCAAAGCTTAAAATTTTTCGCACTAGGGAAAGGGACCTACAGTTGAACGCCGAATCCGAACGGCAAAGTGTAGCTCGTGAAGGTGACCGTATGTGTAAAAGCTATTTATTTAATTGACCTTGAGCCGGCTAAAAACCTCAGTTTAAATTGTGGCTCATAAGTTTTTAAATTTCGGATTTTGTTTCATGGAAATGGAAATTTGCGACAACCCTAGAAATACCATTGGTTTTGTTTTTTTTTTGAGGGGGTGGGTGCACTCACAACACTGAACAACACTACACTTTTATTTTTTTCGTTTCGTTTCTTTACTTTTTTCTTTGGGGAAGGGGAGTGCCTGTACACCGGGAGTAGTAGTTTAGTTGTGAATGCTGATTCAACTTACCTGAAACCGTTTTTGCGGGCACATTCTCATAGCGATCCTTGAGCTTCACTGTCTTGAGGAAACGTGCTGTGGTCGATGGAAACGATTGATCCGATATGGCCATATAGTGGCTACGCAAACGCAATGCCTCAATTAGCAATGTGGATGCTCGCTCCAGATCCTCCAAGGGTACACCGCTGGTATCCTCACCGGAAATCGAAACGCGTTGGAAATTGATGTCTGCATCGTTTCGGGGTTCCATCTGCTCAACGGTCACTTTGTCCTCATAAGTGCTGGATTTGCGTACATAAGGATGATGTGTTAGCTGAGCGGAAGCAGCTGCCAAGGTGCGAGTGCCCGTTGATTGCCTGCAAAGATTGATTGTGGTATAAGTAGAGTGTGTAGAGAGTGAGTAGAGTCCACAACCATTTCTCCTCCAAGGGTTGATATTCGTAGGCACGACCAAAACTATAGCTATCATCCGCAAACGACATGTTGCACTCGTTGGACACACACAACTAATAGAGATGTGTCCGTCTTCTTTGGGGAATACTTAATGATCGATTTGGCCAATGATTGATTCAAGTAAGGCAAATGGCAAACTGTGGCATTGCGTGCCTTTCAAGTTAAGGGTTCTACATTTTCGTCCTGTTTTTTGAAGTGCAAAACTAAGTTTTTTATTTTAACGCTTGGCGTGCGACACGAACAACAACTACAATTAAGCAGGGAGAGAGGGGGTTGGTGCGGGGGAGCTGAATGTCAACGGAGGTCGCGGAATATTTTGTTGTTTTTTGACAGACAATTCGCGTAAGGCCCCCGGGGCCCTTCCAAGTCATATGGTTGCACAAATTGTACTAAAAATGTGTCGGAACCCAGACGGGCGGGCAGCTTAGCAGGTTCGCCTTTTGGTGGTGGTTCGTTATGGCATAAGCCCTCGACGGACGGAGGGGCAACGCTAGCAAGTCGGTGGCTAGTTGCGTGGCGCATCGCCTAATGCAGTCCCATTCAAAATCAAAACGTGCTCGACCAACCCAGAGACACAGGGAACCACCTCCTCCTCCTCATGCAGTTGGCTGGGATTACACATAAACAAAAAACAGCAACAGCAAACGTTGAACTTGGTAATGGACAGGTTTGTGGTCAGCGAAAGTGGGTTTCATTATGCGGCTATAGAAATTCGTCAAGAATATCTAAATGGATGTGAAATGAAGGGAGGAAAGTAAATTTAAGTTTTTCTTTAACTATTAGGGAATTTTTAGCTGGCTCGAGGTCCATGTTTTTCTTTAACTTTTTTTCCAAATCGAGGGGCAAGTCTTGAGACGACGCATCAAGAGTATACTTTGTGCTTTTGTGCCGGCATTTACCGGATTTTGAAGCAATTGATTGGACGAAACTCCAAGGAACATTTCAATTCTAGTCCACAGTCAGGTTGCTATTAAAGCCTTGTCACCCACTGTGACAACCTTGAACCAAATCCAGCAACACTCCTGCACTCTCGTCTGGGTACGTGACCAACCAAACATATCAGGCAATGAGGAAGCGAAGGAGCGAAGAAGGAGCGCTGCCAACGACACGGACATACAAAGACACCTGCAGAACATCGTTTCACAAGTACAACGGAAATCCAGAACTAGGGCAAAACAACAATGGGACCTCAAACCTGGCTATCATATATCCCATTAATTTTGGCCAATATCTTCACCTAAAAGAACTTCCCAATTCCTACACTTTAGCAAAAACAGTATTAGAACCTTGATAGGAGTCATAATGGGGCACTGGGACCATAAGTGTACATAATTATACACTTTTAGTGAGCACGGTTGTAAGTTTGAATTTGTACTGACTCACTCTGGCGAGTGAGCTTGCTTTTATTAAGAAATCTCCTCCGTTTTCAACCCTTAATTTCTATTCTAAACTAAAGCAGATTTTGTAAGCAAGGCTGCAAACCTGTAAAATTTTGTTTAAGTTTCGGTCCGGGAGTTTTAACCCTTTGTAAAGTATAAGGTTCGGTTCACGGACTGGTTCCCGTACCTATCAAACCTAAGGTTTTGGTTCGTTTTATGCATGTATGAAATTCATTGTAATGTTTGTCTGTAAATTAATGTAAACAAATAAATGCAGGCTCCCTGCTGAAGGCGCAAAAAGCGACCGAAACGCGTAGGAGAAAAATTTAAAATAAAATAAAGTTTAATTTTGGATGGAAATGACGGCCGAAACAACCCATTGTAGCAAAAACCAAAAATTGATATTGTTATCATTCATATATCCACTAAGAAGTGCCAGATCTTATAATTTCGGGGTAATCTCACTTTATATGGACACAGAGTATACAAATTTAGGAATTTTTTACTTATAGGCTATTTACACTGAGCACATCTAACATTTAACATCCAACATCCTGAGTCACAAGTATTTATCATGGCGGAGTTTGCCATCTTTGTAGCATGTTCCTATTCGACATCGACCAACCTAACATTTTAACAAAACAAAAGCCTAAAAATGTTGGCATAGCAAATGGCTATTTAGCATTTAAAGTCAGGATGTTGGATGTTAGATGTGCTCAGTGTAAATAGCCAATTAAGATGAGCACAAATAAGAAGAATAAGTTTAAGAAACACTCATAATATTTGAGAATATTTTGTTATCGTTTTGAGCTGACGGCAAGTTAGGCTCTCTTCACACTGTTCGACACATGACCCAAGATATCTAGTAGGCCTGCATTTCCCCATGAAATTCTATGAATTTGGCAAGCTATTCAAATTGAAAACTTAACAAAAAGCAGGACTACTAGACTATCATGTCTCATGTGTCGAACAGTGTGAAAGCAGCCTAACACCCAAGAAAACGATGACAGACACCGATTTTTTTGTCTTTCTGTGTTCAATGTTTACTGTATATAGAAATACTACATTTGATTTCCCCTTTTTGCAACCTAACTTATGTATTATTTCAATATCGAAATCGCCATATACGGGGGTGCCACAGAAACCTCTTCCAACCAAATTCCAACCGAATTCCAATTCTTAGGTGCCACAGAAATTTCTATTGGTTGGTTTCAAACCTCCCTTGTTTGGTTAAGAGATTTAGCAAAGCTCTTTTCGCCCTAGCGCCCTGTCTTGATGGTAGCGCCATCTACTTGAAAGGCAGAGGATTAAGGGCTGCAAGTTATACCTCATGTTTGGCGCCAACAAATTCTTAAATTTTGCATTATATTTATGAAGAATATGACTTAAATTTGAATTATGATTTAAAAATGCATCATAAAACATGTAGCACAATCGAAACATTTCCTATAAACATCAAATTAATCCATAACTAAAAAAGAGGAAATTTTTTGGTGAGAGATTCAGTCCTGTTTTTAGAGATGGATAAATGGATAATAAGGAAATGAAATCACTCGAAGTTCTGTGGTACCGACGATTTTTTCGAGTGATTTACAAACCAACTGTCGGAAAAATCTCTAGAGATTTCTGTGGCACCCCCGATAGATTGGATTTCTAAAACCCATCTTTAATTATCGTTTCAACCGATTCTTTAGAATAAAATTATAATAGTTATTAGGTTATTAAAGATCTAATAATTGTTTAAGCCGAACCTTTTTATGAATACATTGGGTCCTGTTCTAGTTTAGCTTCGGGAGGTCAAATATTTGAAAGGTTCGGTTCATGGTTCGGTTTGATGAACACAAGAAACCCGAACCGATTCGTTTCTTTTGTGTTCTTTCGAGTTCGTTTCATGACTGGTTTGCAGCCTTATTTGAAAAATTAATACGTATGTATAAATAACATGCGTTGCTTTGAAGAGTAGTTTCATACACAATGCACATCAAGTGGTTCAGCTCGGAGGCCCTCTTCAAGTGGTGTCTCGGCCATCCTGTTGCGAGTGATCCTCGTCAATGTCGCTATTAATATTTAATACTATAAATCACATATTTATGAGGTTAGGCTGTGACTAGTGCAAATGACTTAACACTTCATGTGTGACGCTCCGAATATCATGTTCAAGTTTGAACATTCTCTGCGGGCCTAAAATGCGACAGCCAATCATCTAGTATATGCCTTCTAACGCACCGTTAAAGTCACCGAGTCTCATGTTCAAGCTTGAACAATGAGAATGCGCGTACCTCACCATGACCTTCCGTAGTTGTGGGAATGGGAAGTAAATAGAAAGCATTCATCTTTTAAGCGACTGCCCTGTACTAGAACACGCACCCAGCACTTGGGGAAAACCATTCTTTAAAGACTCGAAGCGTTAAAATCGTGTCAACCATGGAGGCACTTGTTTTAAAGGGATGCAAAAACAAATTTTTTTCCGTAACTCCGGTTTGCGGGTTCGAACCAAAATTTACCAATGGTTGGGCGAACGTTTTGGTTCGAAACTTGGTTCAGTCCCGGGTTTTCACAATATTAATGGAAAAGGCAACTAGACTAGAGACCGGCACATTCCTATTTACCTGCGACGTCGACACACCGACAGTATACGAGCTTATACTGCTCTTTTTTTTTGCAACAACAAAGATCTAGAGACGAACAAAGAAGTGTGTAAATTGTATTGTAAATAGTAAACCGTATAAATAGATACCCGTGTAAAGAGTGTGTGAATAAAAGCCGAAAACTGAGAAAACCGACTTGAAGCTGTCGATGAAGCGATGGACGACCTTATGGAGTATCTTACTGCAATTGCATGCTGTCGGCGAGGAACCAAGTTCTGTGTGTCCAAATCAGTCAACTGGCGAACCAATGTGCTACCATTTTTCAATGATAGTCGCTTTCTCCAAATGCTCCGTGTCGTAAGCTTTTGGAGTTTTCGCTTTCTGATTTACGCTTTTACGAGGCCTGTTGAATACCCTTAATGATGTTTCTCTGACTTGACGTTATCTTACAAGAAGGAAACAAGTAAGAAAGCCGATCGAGCATGACTGTAGTATAATCTGTACCTGCTGTTGCAGAGCTACTGCGCTGTAGCAGGGAACTTTCTTTTGGTCATAACTTGACCATTAGATGGCGCTACTACTTGCTTTGAACAATGCTGGTAGAGAGATTTTCAAAACTGGCCAATAGATGACGCCACTACTGTGACCATGTGGCAGTTCCAGTTCATCTAACTAGTTCACACATCACTAACAACTATCGATAATCGCTACTCCCTCCTTTTTATATCTTACATCTCTAACTAACACATATCTCTCCGCCTTTCTGTGACACTCATTCTTACCGGCAAAACGCCGTCTCCAATAAACAGAACTTAAACCAAATCTGTGTTTTAAACTAATTAGTTAACGTGGTCCAGCCACAACCATTTGCCATCTCAGCAATAAAAATATCTGTAGATGGAACGATCTATTCATCTATCTACAAAACTGAGGGAGATATAATTTTTTTTTTTTAAATTGGGGGCGGCGGGGCATAGCAAAAATTAAAATAAACTTGATTTGACTGCAAGTATAAAAAGTAAACACAACTGACAAAAATCGGATTTCCGACAAGTATCCCAAGGGAAGCATAAATTAAGGATTGGCATTTTGGATATTTCTAAGATGATGGTTACTAACAATGAAATGATATTGGGCAAAGTTTAATATTAAATAAAGCTTCGATACATTACTTCACCACTGAAAGAAATAAACACACTGATAGGGAAGAAGTGTGTCATTATTTTAAGTAATAAATTCGTTTAATATGAAACATCAAATCGATCATCAATCATAATGCAAAAACCTATTACCTATTGAAACCCCACTTCTCAAAGTCACCCAGTTCCATGTGCTTCATCAGAAACCTTATCTTGATTGAAATTGACATAACATTCCCGCGTTTGTATACTCACTTTTCATTTAGTTGACGTTGAATCTGCAGTTTCTTTTCAATCTGTTCAATGGGGAACTGTGGTACTTCATATGGGGCTGAAATTTCGTTGGTCAGCTCCGAATCAGCCTCGGCTTTTTGCTCTTCCTCTGGTGAGTCGGTCAGATCGCCTAAAAAGGATTAGAAGGAAAAAATGAGATTTTATTATTTTGTGTAAGGTCGTTAGAACTTGAAACCCACAAATTTGGGAGGGTATCGGCAGGGACGGGTCAGTGGTGTCTTTGTCATTGCCCATGACATCGTCACCAAAAAGTTTCACATCCACCCGTAAACGGTGGGCACTGTCCATACGATTGAAATTCATTCCGAATGCTTGTAACCTGAACGAGAGTTGTCGCTTCAATGACTACTGCAAAGACCTGACACTGAAACCTGGCTAGTCCGGCGGCGGCGGCGTCGTCGGCGGCTCCCAGCTCCAGCAACCAAAACAACAACAAAAATTATGATGCACGATTACAAAAAAAAATAAACAAAAACCAAAAACAAATGAAAAATATCAGCACAAGAAAAAGTGCGAAGGCAGCAGCGAAAATAAAATGAAAACAAAAACAAAAAGTGACAGCGGTGATAGCGAACTAAAATTCAAAATCAGAAAAGACAAGAAATTCGAGAGATCGAAAATGGAATACCCTTTAAAGTGGAGAATTCAAGTGAAAGAATTTAATTACCATTACAATTACTTTCAAGTAATGAAAGAATGCATTTGAAAGTACTTCAATGTTGAAGGTAAATTATTGAAATCAGGAAATCAAACCGGAACTAGAACCTCATACCAACAAATCAGAACCAGAAACCGATATTTTTATTTTTTTTTTTAATACCGGTATTCGATAACCGAAAAGAACCTAAACATTGTGCCTTTAAAGATTCCATTCGAAGGTATTTTGTTTTGTTTTTAAACTTTCGTAGCAGCCGCCAATTTTGTCATCGCTATTTTCAGAGCTGCTAACAGCGCCAACTATGTAGAGCGTGAGAGAGTGTCATCTCTATATTCAAAGCTGATAACAGCGTCAAGGGTGTAGAGCCTGAGAGAGCGACAACAAAAACACGATATTTATATATTGGCTCTCTCACTAAGCTAGGTCCACAGCAAATAAGCCCAAATTTTCATAAAAATGTCTCAAATGGCCATGATTACAGATTTTGCACAACTTAAAACTAAAACTATGGTTCCATACGTAAGCAATTTGATCAAAAATAGCAAAGTTTCCTTAGTTGGCCTATTTAGTCAATTTTTCACCAAAATTTGGGCAAATTTTTGTCTGTGGGACCTTAGCTTTAAGTTCTGTTTTTTGCAAGTTCGCTTTCTGCTAAGTGTATACACAGAAAATAGGAACGTGGCGGACTCTCAAGTAAACCTACCTCTTGCGATCAGTAGATTTACAAATCTGGTTACACAGCCAGAGAAAGAGTACAAGTAAAACAAATAAATTCTGCATTCTAATTCTCATGGGGACATAATACCCTCTCTTTTCAATTTTGCTAAGTATCAATAATCAACATCAACGACATCTACGATTTGTGTCAATATTGGAAATCAATAGCAAGTCACAGATGCCCCTAAAACAAGACGCATACGAAACATCAAGACATACTACGACGCGACGCCCCGCTGTTCGAGATAGGAGTCAAGCAGAGCGAAGCTAAATTATGACAAGCCAATTAGATTCAAGTTTTTGTCGCTTCGAGAAGACGGGGAGAGCGATAAAGAGAAAGGGGATTAGGAAGATGATACACTGATACACATCAACCTGACACTTTGCTTACACTAAACAACAGAGAATTTGCAGTTATTTGTTTATATTGGACATCGTTTGTGTCTTACGGGTGGGGATTTATTTAAAGTCTATGTAGATGTCTGAAATTTGAGCAAGCCAACATCAAAAACAAAATAAATTTCCGACCGATCGGTCCACAAGATATAGTCATCCGCTTGGCTCAAATTTTACAAAACTGTTTAATGACCAAGTTTAGGAACTCTTTTATTGAAAATAGAAAGGCTTTTCTCAGTAGCCCCCATTTTTCGACTGGTCGGACCAAGGGACCGATTTTGACCAAAGTTAGCTAATCTGTTTGTATAGTGTTTGTAATCTGTTAATAATGGCCGAGTTTGGGGAAGCTAATATTGAAGTTTTTCTTACTAAAACCCATTTTCCGACCGATGGTTCTTATGGCAACTATAACATATAGTCATCCATCCGCTTCGGGCGGTTCCGACATATTATTAGTGTGCGAGTTTGATCAAATTTTGTCAATCTGTTTAAAACAGAGGTCCACAATATCTCACCCGAATTTAAAGTGTTTAAAAAAAAACTGTTATTTTCGGACACTTCGAAATATCTCATATAACAGAGAGAGAGTTATTTTTTAAGTGTAAGGGTGCGTTCAAGGGTCATAGTTTTAAGTGCCAGTTTCTGACAAGATTTTAACGAAATTGTCAGTTATTTTATCTTATAGACAGTTTTGTGTTCCCCGTCATCCCGGACTAATTTTCTAGGCGCTCGAAAATTCCGGAATTATATGTTAGTCCCTGCCAGTCAAGTGGATGCTGAACACATACCTCTCCCACACGACCACATAGTAAATTTCGGATCTAGCGATATTATATGAAGAATATGCATTTGGAAGCAGCATCAGCACACTTCAATAATAATTCAAATTCAATTGGCTTTGCAGTTCTTCCCGCTCACCACTCTTTCCCCACCCGACTTTCCATTTTCCACCGCTCTCCACTCTTTTCCCTTCTCCCCTCATTATAACACATACTACGTTTATGCTATGAAATTCACGATTTCTTCAATTTGCAAAATCAAATTAATTCCTGTTTATGCAGCTTTTTGTAAATTCACAAAATGACCACCTTTTTGGCAGATGTGGCAGCACCAACGCAAACTTAAGTCTGGATTTGAACAGGGTGGTAACACATAAAAGCGGGGATCAGCTGTTCGATTGTAAACAAATGCAAATTGAAATTGATTGCAATGGAGGACATTAAAATTTTTTGATAAAAGGAGAAAAACGTGCAGCACAACTTATGCAGAATGTTCCACAGTGGAGGCATAAGTGAACGATGTCGTTGGTACAAGCCAGACGAGCATTCCACGCGATGTGCAGCCTTCTACTCATGCGAACCAGCTGCCATTTGAGCGGCTAAAATGTTTAAAAATGTTGAATCTCAGCAACAGGAACTGCGTCATTTTCAGATATTTCGGCGTTGACAAATGCATCGGACCCCGTAGACGTTTCATCCTTTACATTTTGAAAATGGAGTCAAAATCGTCAACAGATGTGTCGACACCAACAGACGCTGATACAGGACGCGTCCCAAATAGCTCATTCATTTCGTTGAAGTGGGTGCAGTTCTCCCTTCCAGAATTTTTTTTAAGCAACCGAAGCTTAGTTTTTACTTGCTCGCTACATTTAAACATATTTTTAGCCTTTAAGTTTTCGGAAAGAGTTTTGTATGTGGCGTTGTTTCTTTTAGTTTTCCATCGAGCTGGCTTAATATGTTGTTTTCCTTTTTAACCAATAATTACTGGCACGCCCAAAACAATCGCTTGCTCTGAAAATCCATATTTATGGATATTTATGTGCTTGAAACTTTTTATTATGTGCGCAAACAATTGGCTAAAATTTATGAACAGCTGTTTGCTAAGGCACAATGTTACCAGACATTGAGAAAAAAGGATCTGGTAGCATCTGCGCAACTCAAGTTGGCCACGACGTCGAATTCATAGTCAACTTTCGTGTGTAAGTCGAATTCATGAAATGGTGTTTATGCACGCACTTTCGGACACATTTCATGAAATGATTTTGCAAAATGAGCATAGCATAAACGTAGTAACAGTTAGTATGTGTTCTATACAAACTTTTCTTTGGCTTTTTGACCCATTTCGCGAACAAATTTTCCAAATTTTCTTTCTTGGTGCGCGCCTACATAACTAAACGATCTTATATCTGACCAAATGAAACAAGCTTGATCTGGGTACGTTCTACACCTATGTAAGTGCATTTGTGTCTCTATCTCTTACAGTCTCTGAGATCGTCACGTTCATACAGACTAACAGACAGACCGATAGACGGACATGACTAAATCGACTCCGCTGTTGATGCTGATCAAGAATATATATACTTTACAGGGTCGGAAATGTTTCCTTCTCCTTGTTACATACATTTGCACAACTTCATGATCCCCTTTGCCCATTTTCAATGGGTAAAGGGTATAAAAACTATTCTTTCGAACCAAAACCTTGGGTTTAGGGGTTCCGAGAACCGGAACCTTAGACTTTACAACAGATTCTAACCCCCCGAAACGAAACTTATGCGAAAATTTTAAAGGTTTGCAGCCTTATAAGAAAGTGCATTCTGCACTGCTTCCATTTTATGGTCAGTTTGGGCAACATTCGAAATTAAATTTCACACCAAATTTAAATTATTGGACATTAAACCACCAATACTTATACGTAGAAGGCGGACAGAGTAAAATATGGCAGCTGTATACGCCAAAGTTTGTTAATGACCGTGAATTAACGATTCGGCGCCGTTCGCAGCAATTGGCCTTTCTTTTACTCTACTACGTGGAAAATTTTGCGGAAGGATTTGGGTATAAAACCTTTTAAAATACCACACGACCTACCAAAACGGCTAACTTTTGATGAATGGGCGCTGGCAAAGTTGGTTGAAGATTGTCTTCATGGGAAGAAGTTTGCTTCAGCGTCAAAGCTCATTACTCGAACAAACAAAATTGTCGTATTTGGTGTGAAAAGCAGACAGAAGTGCCAATGCATACCGAAAAATGCACTGTTCGGTGTGGATTATGGGTCGGTGAATCCATTGGTCCGTACTTATTTAAAGATGACGAAGCCAGAAACGTTACTATGCGCTACCGTGCGATGAATTCAAACTCTTTCTGTCCAAAATGGAAGAGCTGGACTTGGTTGACATGTGGTTTCAACAAGACGGTGCCACATGCCACAGAGCACTCGCAACAATTGCCCCCATTGAGAGGCGAGTTCGGTGAACATGTTATTTCATGTTTTGAGGCCGGTCAATTGACCGCCCAGATCGTGCTATATAACGACTTTAGACACTTTTTGTGGAGCTATTTTAAGACTCATGTCTATTTTCAAAATTTTATGTATTTTTTTACACATTCACGTCTCACTACTCTCAGTTCTTGGCTCTGAATGAGAGCCGGAGCACGAGCGCCGTGAGCAGCAAACCGATTGAAACCCAGAATTCAAACCGGGACCGGAAACATCACATACAATTTATTAAGAACATATTTTGCAAATTTTACCCAGACACAGCGAATTTGATACTCCATAAACGTCTAAGGGTTACCGTTTAGCTTTAGATGGGTGCCGCACGGCCTTACAATCGACAAAAAAAAAACTTATTCGCGTGCTCATTTCGAACGATATTTGACACAAAGTAACCGTAGATATAAATATTAAACTTTGAGAAACAATCAAAAGGGTTCACTTCTCAGTAGTCCAGAAATACTTTCTTTCTATTCACAGACTTACAATCACAGGGGGGACCCGAGTTGGGGTGTTGCCCCCCACATCCGCATGGTACCTTCGACACGGTCAATCCCTTTTGTTGCTGCTTAAATCGGTTGCTTTTACTTTTGGGTCTTTGTGGCAGCGGTGGCGGTATCACTGGATCATCATACGACTCCGAATCTCGTTCTCTTCTTAACTCATCTGACGATCCATCCGAGGCGCTTAACACCCCACGATAAGACATCTTGACTAGCCTTAGGCGTCCAAGTAAAATCAAGTGCCCGCAGGCTGTAGCATAACACGAGCCCAGCACCAATGTTCTTTGATGTTTCCTTTTTTGTGTGTTGGCTGATGTGTCCTTTGCGCGTGATTTTTAACGGAAATTTCGGTACGTTTTGAAGTTACTTTGAAAGGAAATGTGTTTTATATAATTCAGTTTATATTTTTTTTCTCTTTATTTGTGGTTGCTTTTGTTTTTCACTTGACAAGTTCTCGTAGCTTTGTGATGTTTGGTTTCTACACGATCATCTCCCACATCTACGGTCTGTATGTAGTATGTACTATGAATGTATTGTACGTTTAGATAAAAGACAAGAAATCTTTTTGCATTCGACGCAATTTGGCTTGGGCCCACTTGTTAGGCGTCTAGAATTGTAGATCAGTTCCATACAAAGTTTATACATGGTGAAAAACCAGAGAGCTTTTTTCGCTGCTCTCTTTTTGTGGTGGGTGTGGACAAACAAAAAAGCTTCTTCTCTATAATTGCATGTTAATTATACGTTAAATTGTTGGATAAACAATATGGCGCATTGGAGAAAAGTCGACCAGGTTTATACGCTATAAATGACTGCAGTCATTTAATGAAAACATTTTTGTTTTTGTTCGTTTTCTATTTTTAAACGATTTTGCGTTTTGCTTTTGAGGGGCGTCTTTTTCTTTTAAAAGACGATAGAAATAAACACCGTTGAATGCAATTCTGTACTCAGACTTATTGGTCACTGTTGGCTGTTCGCCGGTAGTGGATCAGGCAAAGACCGCTGATGATTTGGCAGAGATGCCAATGCAACAGCTGTACGTTCAACTAGCCTCCTTTGTGGTGTGGTTTGTTTCTGTTTTGAAGTTATAAGCAAGCATTAAGTGACCTCGAGACAGCAAAAACTACAATCAATGCAATAATTTGCAAGTCTGTTCATGTAATTTCCCGCCCTTTGCCCTTTTTATTTCAGTTTACACTTTGAATTGCTCAGAACAGTGAAGAAGAGTAAGAAATCTTCCACTTTTATATTTGTACTAAAGCTTTCACTGAGCTTTTAATTCATATTAGATAGGTCAGGCACATCAAAAGCCCATAAGCTTTGAGAATAGGGACAAAGCTGCGCACATGCATTGCCACACCAATGGGACCGGTCTCTGAGACTTGGTCACATATGCTCGTAAAACCATTTAACGGCATGCAAGAAAACTTCATCACTAACCGATGATTGCTTAACTTGGAACGAAAAAATTTGCATTGATATAAAAAAAGTGCGTTGTGTAGGTTGGTTAATAAAGGGTGATTTTTAAGCTATTATCTTTTTGGCAACACTGGTTTAAACAGCTCACGCACGTTTCGTGTTTTGTTTCACTGTCAAACATCTTCAGTTTGGTCTATAATTTAACCATGAATCGTCTTAAGCCCCATACGGACATCAGAAGTAACGAGAAGTTTCATACAAAAATTGTGGGAAGAAGAAGCAGAAGTTAAAATTTGGCCTCTTAAACTTTTTGCATGTACGGAGGTGCGAAGTTGAATATTGCATTTAACAGACAATGTTGCACTTAACAGCACATTTGTGGAGACTATGTAAAATGGCTGTTATGCATGCTATGCCCGTATGGGCCTTTACAAACGAACAACGCTTGCAATTGAATTTTATTCTCAAAATGCGTGCTCTGTTAAGAAAGTTCATGGCGCGCTTCTTCCATTTTATGGTCAGTTTAATCGACCCACTGAAGCGGCTATTCGGGCTATTGTGACTAAATTTCGCACCAAATTTACATTGTTGGACATTAAACCACCAACACGCTTACGTAGAGTGCGAACTGAAGAAAATATCGCATAATGATGACCATCAATTATCGATTCGTCGCCGTTCGCAGCAATTGGGCCTCTGTTACTCAACAACGTGGAAAATTTTGCGGAAGGATTTAGGTGTGAAGCCTTTCAAAATACAGCTGGTGCAAGAATTGAAGCCGAACGACCTACCGCAACGTAGAATTTTTGGTGAATGGGCTCTTGGAAAGTTGGCCGAAGATCCACTTTTTACCGAAAAAATTGTGTTCAGCGACGAAGCTCATTTTTGGCTCAATGGGTACGTAAATAAGCAGAATTGTCGATTTTGGAGTGAATATCAGCCAGAAGCGTTGCAAGAGCTACCAATGCATCCAGAAAAAGTCACAGTTTGGTGCGGTTTATGGGCTGGTGGCATCATTGGACCGTACTTCTTCAAAGATGATGCGAATCGTAACGTAACTGTGAATGGTGAGCGCTACCGTGAGACCAAAATGCAAGAGCTTGACTTGCATGACATGTGGTTTCAACAAGACGGTGCCACATGCCACACAGCACGCGCAACAATGGACTTATTGAGAGGCGAGTTCGGTGAACATTTTATTTCACGTTCGTGACCGGTCAATTGGCCGCCTAGATCGTGCGTTTTAACGCCTTTAGACTATTTTTTGTGGGGCTATGTTAAAGCTCATGTCTATACAGACAAGCCCGCTTCAATTGAAGCATTATTCGTGAGATACCGGCCGAAATGTTGGAAAGAGTATGCCAAAATTGGACTAAGCGGATGGACCATTTGAGGCGCAGTCACGGTCAACATTTGCATGAAATAATCTTCAAACATTAAATTATATGGACCGTACTATCGATTCAAATAAAGATTTCATGCATTTTTCTGAATTTTATGTGTTTTTTTTTAAACTTTTCTATAGCTCTTAAAAAATCACCCTTTATAAAGTTGGTTATTTTCCCCAATCAAGATTGGTTCTAGACCATATTATAGAAATAATTTAAGTTATACGGGGGTGTCCTGGAAATCTCACGGTGGGTTGCAAAGCGCTCGAAAAATCCGTCGGTGTCACAGAACTTTAAGTGATTTCATCTTCATATTTGAAAATCTAGTTAAAAGGTTTGTGTCCAAGATAATGGTCCATCTCTAACTGATCCCTAAGCAGGGTTCACAACCCTTAGCCCTTGTTGGTACACAGATGGCGACACCACAGGTAGAGGACGCTTTGGTTCGTTGGTTTTAATTTCTACAGAAATATTAGGCATTGGCCGTGTTCACCAGCACAAATCGATGACGAATGTGAAGTGCAATTATGATGGCTAAATTTTGTCTAAAAGATACCAATGACGCATACCATTTTTACTTTAAAATATCTTTAAAGCGTTCAACTTTTTTTTATGGATGATGTTTGATACATCTGGTGAACAAGGCCATTGAAACACAAATATTAATATGAAAACAAATTAAATTTTTAATTCATTTGATGCAACTTATGCAGAATAATAATGTTGTTGAAATTTCCCAACAAACCAGGAGAGATTTGAAACCAACCGAAAGAGAGACACCGAGAATTGGTGTGAAGAGATTTTCGTGATACCCTCCGATTAACTAGAAAATTTGGTGTTTAGGCTGGTAAAAAAAAAGGTGTAAACGGATTTGAACCAGAATGAATCGTTCTAAAAGTGGTTCAGAGACATATCTTAGAAATAATTTTAAATATAAACTTTAAAATTGGTATGCAGGTTGGTAATATACAAAAGGGATTTTACTGGTTCAAGATCGGTTCCGAACCCTTTCAAAAGGCGTTCAATGAACTAGGAATTTTGTGTGTAGACTGGAGTTAGATATATTTTCCACCAACTTTAACCAGTTCAAATAAGAAAAGTGATTTCCCGACGGTTCAAACTGTATTAAAAAATCTCGCATTACAATCAGGGCTGTAAATCTCCTAAAAATTCACTTCTGGACTCGGGTTCGAACCTGGGTTCAGGAATAATTTTGTTCTTCGCTAATTTAGAAAACATGTACGTAAATTGAAATAAACTTCGTGTCGATTTCCCTTCTTGCAGATAGCTGCTATGTTTGAGATAAGCTCACAATTTACTCTGCAGATTGTAAGTGTGAAATGAGAAATCCGCCCTTCAACATTTTATTCATATATGGTCGTGAACCGATGCCTGCGTCGGATATTTTGTATTTTCTGGCCTGACAGAATGCGGAACTCCGAGCTACTAAAACGCGCAAATATGGAGAGTGTCGACACCATAATACGCAGAATGAAATGGAGCTGGATAGGGCATACATTGCGTAAAAGTGAGAGCAATATCGCCAGGAAGGCAATGGAGTGGAACCCACTGGATGGATTAGGCCGGACACCAGGCAGACCCAAAGAAACTTGGAGGAGGACTGTTGGTAGAGAAGCGGAAAGCATCGGGAAGACCTGGAGAGAACTGAAAGCTACGGCCAACAACAGAGTTCGTTGGAAGAGAGGAGTGGTTGATGCCCTATGTCCCACACGGGATCGGTACTAGAAGATGGAAGTTTAGAGGCTTGATAATATCATATTTTAGCTTGGATCATCGGACGTTTTAGCAGGCTCTAGGTCAATAAATCATGGACCAATGAGTATTAGATATAAAATGTACACTGATCCTTAATTTTTAGTGAAGCGATGGTACGTGTTGAGATTTTTTTGTCCATATAGGAAATCGCAGTGATTAGAGCGAGACGGGCATTATTACCAAATGCACTCAGGAACGTAAGTGAGAGCGAACAGCGTTCACTTATTTATTTCAGTCTATTTTTTTATGTTTGTTCATTACTTTCAAAACAAAACACTCACACACCACAAAGAAGGATGTTCGACCGGACAGCTGTTTCAAGAACCTCTCGGTTCTATCATTAACAGGCTTGCCGATCTTTTGCAAGTCGGCAGACTATTTGGGAGTTTGAAAGGCAGCACAAGTGCAAAAACTGACAACAACAGACAACGCCAAATTGACAAAAGCCTTTGTGTATGTGTGTGCACCCATTTTGGCGCTTATTTATGTGATACAAGACTTAGTTGGAAGCACTAATCACTAAGCACTAATCACTATAATAATTACGAAGACAACAGTTGATGGGGATAATAAAGTAGACTTAACATTTAACATTAGTGGGGGGGAACTTCTATCCCTGGGGTGCCCAGACTGAGCTTACGCTCGCGTGGAATGAAATACTAATACACAAAATATTTTTTAAGCAAGAACAACTACAATAAATTACTGTGTGTGTGCGTCTGCCGCCGTAAATAGCAAAAAGCGCTCGGGCCACTGCAAACAAAGCGACTGCCGACTACGCTAAGCAACTTTGTTGTTGCGTTCGAGTTTGCGAAAGACATTGGAGAGAGAGAAGACAGACATATGTATATGATGTTGTTGTTGCTTATGGCTCGCGTCGCTCGTATACGTTGGGGTGAAACAACAACAAATGCGTGGCTTGCGGAATGGGCATGTGCGCCTCTGTTCTATCCCCTCAGTTAACATACTTGGTATAAGTTAAGCATTAGAGTGTCTTCCAGCAATCTTTCATTATTTCTGCCTCTATCGCCGGATAAAACAAATATTTTAGTAGAAAAAGAACTTTATTGCTGAAACCATTTGATGCTTTGTAATCTAGAAAAACAATGTGTTGCAATCTTTCTAAAAAAATTATGTTGTCAAAAAGTGTTTGGGTGTTGAATTTAGCTAAATCTCCTTAAAAGACACAGGAGGTTTGAAACCAACTTAAAGAAAGAATTGGAATTCGGTTGGAAGAGGTTTCTGTCACACCCCCGTATATGTATAAACATTTTTGGTTCGATTCAATTGAGTTTTGGTAATTTTCCTTTCAACTTTAACAAAACCGTCAAGAGTCTTAGCAGGCATTTGCTCTATAATATGTATACTTTGTACGGTCTGATTAAGTGAATCGAATTTAACAGGGGAATGCTAATAGATTTGATGTCTTCGTTTCCATATTTGCAAGTCATGCAGCCGAGTCGTCGTCCGTTCCGTTCGTTTGCCTTTTTTTCGGTATATCTACACGTCCATATACATTCGCGTATATGTCTGTTTGTATAGTATAACTGTGAAATGCGTTTTATTTATTATTTGATTGTGCCTATTTTTGGCACTCAGCTAAATTTCTGGCTTTTATTTCTTTGTTTTTATTGACCGTATTTTGCGTGCTTATTAATTGCGGCGATTTTTCGTTTTGATTTGGGCACTTTGCCCGCGCTTTGCAATTGATTTTGTGAAATTGCATAAGCCAACTTTTGGGGGTTAATCCCCAATATATTAGATTTAGCGTGGTCGAGTTCGCGCAATAAACTGATTTGGCTTTTCAAGTCATACGAAAAACAAACAAGCCAAATAGAGAGCAATAACAAACAGAAAAGAAAAAAAAGAAACAATTGATTTTAGCGTGACTAACTATAGCTGTCAATGGGACATACACAAAGAGAGAGAGAGCGAGCGAGCGTGTGGGAGGGAGAGAGCTTAAAGTGTGGGAACTTTTTCAGTTTTCTATTTTGCTTTCTACCTAATTGAAATCCCTGACCTATGCCTAGGCACAACAACCAGATGGGCACAAAAATAAAAGAAAACAAAACAAAACACATTTCTAAGTTATTTATGATGATTGGAACACGAAAACAAAAACAAAAACAAACTGACACATTACTTATAAGTAATGACCCAATTGACTGAAATAATGAAACACATACTTGGTCACATATGAATACATGCATATAGATGTATACATAAGCGTGTGTGCAGTAATTGAGAAGTACCTAAGAATTTTTACTCAGCTACTAAAATTGTTAGAAATGTATACTAACTTCTATCGGATTGGATTGGAT
Organism: Lordiphosa stackelbergi; assembly: GCA_018904235.1. Lineage (NCBI taxonomy): Eukaryota > Metazoa > Arthropoda > Insecta > Diptera > Drosophilidae > Lordiphosa > Lordiphosa stackelbergi. The sequence continues at coordinate 16,297 of JAEIFU010001103.1, read as the reverse complement.
TAAGAAAATAGAAATGCGCAGATTTATTATGTATTTATATATATTTGGAACCTCAAAGCAATTATATTTAGAGCCAAAATCTTGAACCGGTATAGTTACGGTTTATGCAAGGATTCAAGCCAACGGTCCGTGACGGTTACGATTTTTCGGTCACCATTTCGGAATGTTTAAATTTCGGTCAAAACTTTTAGAAATTCCGATAGATCTAACTCTGTCATAGGACGCCCGGTACGAGCAAAACTTAGCAATAAATAGAACTAATTTTCAACACATTTTGGACGATGAATTCTGAAATATAAGAAATATATTTTTGAATGTAACGAGAGCGAAAGTTAAAGTCGGCTCTAACCGACTTCGATATACCCGTTACTCATGAAAAAACATGTTTAACAGTGTTCCCGCGTTCCTTAGTGTGACCATCCGAAAAGTATGCAACATTTTTTTAGGGTGGGAGGGGCTTGGTTCACTTTTTTGCTCATAACTTGAGAACCGTTCATCCGATCTTTATCATTTCTTCGGCAAATCGATTCATTCTGCTAATTACTAACTATCTTTAGAAGGTACAAATCGTCTATCTTTAAAACTGTAGGAGATAAAACGTTTTTTCCAAATTGCGGGGGCGGCAGGGGGCGTGGCCAAAATTTGAAACAAACTTGATCTGCGTGCAGATAAAAGAAGCATTTGTTCCATACATGTCAAACCTCTATCTCTTACCATCTCTGAGATCTAGGTGTTCATACAGACGGACGGACGGACGGACAAGGCTAAATCAACTCGGCTGTTGATGCTGATCAAGAATATATATACTTTATATGGTCGGAAATGATTCCTTCTGCATGTTACATACATTTGCACGACTTTAGTATACCCTTTTTACTCTACGAGTAACGGGTATAAAAATATATGGTGAAAAGGTGAAAAACGACATTAGTTGTTGGACCAACCTTTTGTTGTAGATTGGTAATGAATATTTTAAAGAAAAATCATTTTCTTTAAGGACTCAATTAGATCTGTAATTTAAGCCCCAGATCTCCACCAGATCCACACCAGATCTTAACCAGGTCCCCACCAGATCCCCACCAGATCCCCAACAGATCCCTACTAGGTCCCCACCAGCTACACACCAGATCTCCACCAGTGCCCCAATATATACGCAACAGATCCCCAATAGATCCCTACTAGATCTCCACCAGATTCCCACCAGTGCCCCACCAGCTCCACTCCAGCTCCCTACCATATCCCCAATAGATCCCTGCTAGATCTCCACCAGATCCTCACCTGAACCCCACCATATCCCCACCAGATCTCCACCAGAACCCCACCAAATCTCCACCAGGTCCCCACTAGATCTCCACCAGCTCCCCAACAGATCCCCACACCCAATCTCCACCAGATCTCAAGACTCCACCAGATTCCCACTTATTCTCCAGCAGATCCCCACCAGATCCCCACCAATCCCAGATCCCTACTAGATCTCCACCAGCTCCCCAACAGATCCCCACACAACCCCCACCAAATCTCCAACAGGTCCCCACCAGCTACATACCAGATTCCCACTTATTCTCCACCAGATCCCCACCCGATCCCCACCAGATTCCACCATATCCCCACTAGATTTCCACCAGATCTCCACCATAAAAGAGAGAAACTTACAGTTCATTTAAAGCAAACCAAATAAGTATTTTGAGTTTTAAAGTCTGCGAATTGGATTCAACTGAAGTGCTGCGCATCACGGTTGCGGCCGTTGCTGCGCATACTCTATTTATATGATACTCTTATAAATAATAAACTATCCATCTGCTCATTCCCAAAGTTTAAGGATCGATAAATAATGCGGATTTCCATATATGTCTAAAAACCATAGCTCGTAAATAACTCTCAACCAAATGTTCGGGTTTGCTACTGGCTCAAACATTGACCAAAAAAAAAAAAACACCCAGCACGCGCTTACCTAAATGAATTTAAAAACAATTTCGACAAGGGTCGCAAACAACAAAAAAAAAACCGGGTTCAGGGGGGGTTCGCACACACGAAAAATTTGGGGGTGGGAAAAGAAGGGTGAAGAAAAAAAAGGGGTAGAACCGGGGTTCACGAATAATTTTGTTGAAAAAAAAAGCAAAACAAAAGTTTAAAGGTTTGATAATATAATATTTGAGCTTGGATCATCGAACGTTTAAGCAGGCTCCAGGTCAATAAGTCATGAAGCAATAAGTATAAGAGATAAAATTTTCTCTGCTCAATTTTGAGCGGTGTTAAGCGATAGTCCGCATTGAGAGTTATTCCGAGAGTATTGTCCGCATAGGAAATCACAGTGGTTAGAGAGAGACGTACATATTCCCAAATGCTCTCAGAGAGCGCAAGCGAGAGCAAACAGCTGACTAATTTTTGACAGAAACGGAGTCGATTGCGACTCTATTCTAAATTTATGTTTGTTTATAACTCTTAAAATAAAACACGCACACACCGCATGGAGGATGGTGGACTGTACAGCTGTTTCAAGAGCCTCGCGGTTTCATCATCAACAGGCTTTGCCTGGCCATCTTATGCCAGCTTTGCTAATACATACCATTTGGGAGTTCCGAGGGCAGCACAAGTGCAAAACAGACAACTCCAAATTGACAGAAGACTTTGTATATGTGTGTGCGCCTGGCTTAAAACTTGTGTTTAAGAAACAGCTAATACAACAATTGCGACATTGTTAGATTCTTTACATATGTAGATCGTTTTTCCAAAACTTTAAAGACTAAAGATGGCTTTTCATCTCTATCAGAAGATAAACATGGCAAAGAAACTTTTACTTATAAATTAATTTTGATTTTTAAAAAATAAAGCAAAATGTTTCTCTGAAAGCTGTTTTTATTCGAAGGCTTAAAAATTGTGGGAAATGGCAAACTTGACATTAATAGCAGCTTAAAAAATGTAACAGAATATCTTTTTTGAACCGAACCCTTTTCAACTTTTTTTTGCTCCGGTTCAGGTTCGGGTTCGGGAAGAAAAAATTGTTTTGTTCCGGTTCAGGTTCGGTTCGGACTACCCAAAAATCCGGAGCGGTTCAACTGCGAACCGGTTTGCAGCCCTGTTTTCGATCACTGCTCGGTGGCTGTGGTTGAACACACAGCACTGATCGGTCTGAGAGCAACCTTATACCAGGCCCAACTTCGTCAATCGCTCATCAAATGAGGTCTTCACGAAGACCGAAGTTTAAAAAGGTTATTTCAATCGGTTGCAGACTCAAGAGAGCGCCAGAGTTAAGCATAAACAGAGAGCGAGTCAGCGTGAGAAAGAACGAGAGAAGGCATATAGTTTTTCGCACACATTCATATTGTTAGCCGAGCCTAAGCAGTCAGCGTACACACCAATGCATACATACGAAGAAGACCTTAAAGACCTGACAGAAAAATAATAAAAATATGTGTTTCTCTCCTCTCACAACCAAAGAGAGGTAGAGAGCGAAAATAAAGGTTGCTTTGCGACCTCTATTCAATGTGATCGCGCAAGAGCGGTTGTTGTCTGACACAGGCAAATGGGGGACCGATTTTTGCGACCTCTGCTAGAAACACAATTAGGGTCGTCTTTACGAGCCCCAGTTGAGCCATGGAATTGATGAGTTAAGAAATTGTTAGACAAAACCTCTCTCTCTCACAAATCCCTATATTTGTGTCAAAGACAGCGAAAGTGAGACAGTAATGAATTTCTGTGCTCGCTTGGTGTCAAATCACAAATAAAATTCGTCGGCAGAGATGCGTCGCTTACAACGTTTGCTTACTTTGATTCTAGAAATGGAATCATTTTGGAATAGTACGCACTGAGTTTTCCTTCAAATACTTATAATGTTTGTTGTAGCCAGTGGAACTTCACAATCAAAACTGAATTCGTAAGAGAAAGCTGTACATAATTGCTAAAACCAAGAATTAACTAAAAATAACAAATATAGTAAGTTGTTTAACTGCCTTTTGAAATCAGTTTTAACTTTCGCTTGTGGTCTTTATAGTTTTGTGGCTAATTTGAGCATTTTGGAGTGCATTGCTTCACGAGGGGAGTTACCGCAAACCACCATCCGGCACAAAACCCCAAACGTAAGGAAGGTACCGACTGGCCAACGAATTATAATATTTTGCATACTGTTATAACCTGGGATGGACGAAACTAAGCAAGACCAAGCCGCAATGAGCTTGAATAAGGATTCCCTCAATAGGGAAGATTCACCGCAAGATGATCATCACGAGTTGAAGGAAAAGCAAGCGAATAATGACAAGTATGATGATGCAACCCCATTGAAAACTGAAGATGAATATTTCAAATTCGAGGATTTTAAAAAGTTATTTATGGCACCATTTGGGGAGGAGAAGATGGCTAACCCAAATCAGTTCAAATTTATAGCAGAAAGATACAAAAACGGAGGAACCACTGCCAGAAGTAGGTTACCCAAAAGGCATCGGAATTTAACGTCAAACAACCTGCCCTCGCCTTACAAAAGAAGATTACTTTCTATGCAACGGGCATTGTCGTACCGTAGACAAAATTCTAGTGTCAACCGTGGGCCACATTCGCCCTTCGAAGTTCAAGGCAACTTCCATCAAAGTTCTTTGAACTTTCCACGTAGTGAGAACAATTTATTTGGATTTTTCTCAATGGGCAATTCATCAAATTTGGCGGACACTGAAAATGACTACGCCCGGCATGCCTATAACTTGATACATTCTCCGGATCATCGCTCATCCCAGAATAATTTCAAAAATCCGGATTCATTACTGGTTTCCAGTTTGTTTCCATTCGTACCACCTTATCTGGCATTTTCATCGCATAACCAAAAAGGACCCCGTGCGCCAAAGGAGCTACATCGCGTGCTCAAGTGGCGTGAGACTTATGAAATGCCCCAAGTGGTTAGACTCATCTTGGTCAACAGTGGAATGCGTCTGTTAAGGAAAACCCACAACTGGATGGGCCATTGGGGCAGGCACTTAAAATCTGCTGGCTTCCATTCCATACGCTCGTATCAGAAAATCAATCACTTGCCGGGATCCTTTCGTATAGGTAGAAAGGACTCGTGTTGGAGAAATCTACATCGGCAGATGAACAAGCACAGCCACCAAGAGTTTGGTTTCATGCCTCGAACATTTATCCTACCAGAAGATTTGTGTTTCTTGCGCAGACATTGGCCTTCTTATGCTCAGCGTAAAACCAAATGGATTATCAAGCCCCCAGCTAGTGCACGAGGTAATGGTATCTGCATCATCCATCGTTGGGCTCAAATACCAATACACCATCCTTTGGTGGTGCAAAAGTATATAGAACGACCCTTTTTGATAAATGGGAAAAAATTTGATTTACGACTTTACGTTTTGGTCACCTCGGTGAATCCCTTAAGGGTTTTCATGTACCCCAATGGGTTTGCACGCTTTGCTTCGGTGGAGTACAGTAACGAGGCGGATACCTTAAGCAACGCTCGTATGCACCTGACCAACTACTTCCTCAACAAGAAGGAAGATGTCAATGCCTGTGCGGAGAACAAGTGGAGCCTCAATAGATTGTGGACACATTTGGCTAACTACGGCATACGCACGGACAAATTGTGGATTGCCCTCAAGGATCTGGTGCTGCGCACCATCATGGCGGGCGAGCAAGGCATAAATAGCAAGATTCAAGCCCATCTCAAGTCCAAGTTTAGTTGCTTTGAGCTATTTGGCTTTGATGTCATCCTGGATGCGGATCTTATACCCTGGCTTTTGGAGGTCAATATATCGCCCAGTTTGCACACTGAATTGCCGCTTGATTTAGAAGTTAAGGCCCCTTTGGTACAGGGTGTCTTGAACACGGCCCTGTTTCATGTCCCACCCAAACTTACTTTGCAGCAGCAACAGAAATTGGCCGCAGAATTGTACCTACCAATTGATACTCCAATGTGCTTTGATAAGAGACTCTATGTCAGCCATTTGTCACGGAAAGAAAAGATCAAACATAATACTTTTAAGAACAAATCTTTGGAGCCTCGGGGAGTGTACATTGAAGCCATTCTAAAACATCTGACACCCGATGATGTGCGCTGTCTAATTGTGGCCGAAGACGAGTTGGCTCGTTGTTCCCCCCTAGAGCGCATCTTTCCCACTGATCAAACCCACAAATATCTCAAGTACACGGACAAACCACGATATTACAATTGTCTTTTGGACGCCTGGGAAGCGCGATATGCCCACAATCGTAACTTGGGTATAGAAGTATTGAGCGATTTATGTCAAAACAAATATCATCTACATGTTCCAGCGAAGCCACCTAAAAAGGTCTCGAGCGTTAAAGAAGATTAAAGAAACGAAAAGGTTTATCCTTACATCAACACTTTCAACACTTTCAAAAGAATTTTTGGCTCAATCATTTGTTGAATATGAAATTTTATCGTTCAGCCGTTTTTAACTTTGTACCAAAAGGTTCTTAAATTTTGTATTAAGACTTCACACATATTCCAAGGTGTTCGGCAACTAAGTGAATTGATATGTAATTGATGTAGTGTAGCTAATACAAATTTAATGTGAGTAGAATTGAAGATAAAAACAAATTTGGTAAAGACAAAAATAAAAATTGTAACAAGTGTGAAATGTTTTTCATGTGAAACATTGTTAATTTTGGTACGGAAGATTTTAGGGTGGGAAAAGGAATGGAAAGAGGGGTGAAAGAGGGGAAACAGTGACTAAAGAGTGACTAAACAGTGACTTAAGAGTGACTTGATGGTGACTTAAAAGTGACTGATGCGAGCCATAAGCCTACATAAAGCAACAAACAATTCATATTCGTGCTTTCTCTCTTTCTTTCCTAACTAAAGTTTAGTTGTAATTCAATATATACTTCTCTCATCTGTGCCTAGATTGGTCTCATAATTGTCTCAATTTCAGACAGTACAAGAACAAAGCCCGATCAACTGAGCCTTCATTCGATATAGCTTTCAAATCTATCAATGTTTGTTTACGTCGGTTCCATGAATAATAATAAAAAGGATGGATTGTTTTTTATTTAAAAAAAATGACCGGTTGTGGGAACCCCCCTTGTTTTTTTTTAAAGAAAAAAAATACCACAAAATCTGAGTAATGTCAATACTTGTAGTTTGACAGTACACATAATCTAAGCCAATACCGAAGTGTAAACAAGCATTTGGTTTCTTGGTGTGACCAAATAAAAAAAAAACGTGAAAATTTGTACGAGTTTCTAATTTTTTCAATTTCCGCATTAAGTTAAATCGAAGCAAAACATTGAAAAGAGGTGAGTAATATACTTTGTGTTTTAGTGAAATGTTTGTGTCGTGTTAATTTGCTGAACAAAATAAAAATAGCTACCATTTGTGGACACCCTCGTTTTTTGTGTTTGGCCATAAAACTGTCAAATATCGTTGTTTATGTTAGTGTTACATATTTTAACACCATTTTTGTGAATTTTTGTGCATTTTTTGCCATGTCAACACCAAAAACAACGTCCGATTCAACAAAAATCAATTTTCATGGTCTGGTCGATGCCATTAAGCAATGCCTCATCGATAAGAAGGTCTTTAAAGCTACAGCCAAGGAATATGGGCTTCCTCGAACCACTTTGATCCGGTATTTGGAGAAAGTCAGAGCTGTAGAAGTCGCCACAGAAGCTGATCTTGATGAAGACAATAAGTGTCGTATCATAGTTTAAGCCGATCCCAATATCCAATATCGTCCGAACCATCCACTTCACGAGCGTCTTCGGCTAGCCGCTTATCACTGTTGGATGAATGTGGGCCGGTGTAAGAAACTTCTCCGAAAAAGCCATCGAATCGCATTCGCAAGCCAATGCAAACCACTGTGCTAACTTCTCCGGAAAGCGTCGAGGTTTTGCGGGAGAGGGCAAAAAAATCAGCTTAGCGCGCAGCCAAGCGTGATTCTGTGTCGCACCAGAAGAAGACCTGCCAGAAACAACACCACCAGCCAAGACGTTGGCCAAGCGCGATGCCAAAAAGAAGGCGACTTCTGTTTGATTTGTTTGGAGCTCTTGCCAAAAAAAACTGACCGTTGCAAATTCAATCCATTGCGATGTTTGCGATCGTCCTTTCTTTCTTTCCTAACTGAAGTTTTGTTGTTGCCGAATGCAGACTTGCAACAACAACATCATATATATCCAGAGCTGTTTTCGCTGTTCAAAAATAACTGTTATATACGGACCCTTTGAGCAAAGAGTCAGAGAGGAACCGTTTGCCTCGACTCTTGAATATATCGGTCTGCGCTCAGAGAACAACCAATTTGATTGTTGCCCTTTTGCTCTGCTCATTCGCAGACCGTTTGAACGCGATTCGCATTTGTATGCGTGTGTGTGCGAATGAGGCGTTCGTTGGGCTTCAAAAAAAACGAGCGTTTACGTTGAGCCTTTCATTTTGTTGCTCATCTGCTGACTGTTTATGTGCGAGCGCTCACACGGATCGCTCTCTGTGTGTTGTTATTGAATGAGCACAACTAGCAACTGAGAACAGTCAACTGAAAACCAAAACAAATCGAAACGAAGTGTTTTGCTCAGACAGAGAGCAAGCGTGCATGGTTTTTTTTTGGTTATGTTCGTGCACAGACCGCTCTATATATATCTCTCTTCTCCCTTTCATATGCCTCTCGCAAACTCGAACGAACAACAACAACAGCGCTCGCCTCGCTGGCAGTGGCCGAACGCTTTTCGCTATTCACGGCGGCGCTATACACACACACAAATTTCTGTTAGTTGTTTGGGCTTAAGATATGTTTTGTGCTTTTGTATTTCATTCCACGCGCGTAAGGCTCGTGCTCGGTGAATACGCTTTTAATCGCAAAGAAAAGTGTTGCTTGAAAGCTGTTCATGCCTGTCTCTGTAATTTCTGTGCGCAAGGTCCTTTTATACCCTGTAAGCACTTAGTGAGTTGAGAGAGTGACTTAATCGAGCAGAGGGAAAACTCAAGACTCACACTACCGTTCGCCAAAGCTGTTTTTATTGTATGCTGGCAAATAAGTGCGAGCTTTTAAAAAGCTTTTGTTGAAATGGTGAAATCGTTAGTTTGTGTGAAATGCCAACATGTTTCTTCTCTGTTGACAGCCAGCTTAAGGTGAATTTACTATAAAGGTGACGTACTTAGAACACCCGCTCTGTTTTGAGGGGGCCTTATTAATTGCTATCTCTATCTATTACTGTCTCTGCCGAGCCAAGAGAGCGAGTTGAAAAAATTTATGAATGAGGGGGAACGGGAAAGAGTGAAGAGCGTAGGAAAAGGGAGGGGGCGAGAGGAAAGAGTCGAGAGCTTTAGAGAAAGGGGACAATTCGAATTGAATTACAATTAAAGAGTGGCTGCCATGAGGACAATTTGTTTTTATATTTAGTTCGAAACGTCTCTTCAATTTTTGGGAAAGACTTGGGAGTCTATACGTTCCCAATTATGAGCAAGCTGTGCTGATGATGCTGTGAAATCAACAATCTTCGAGCGAGGGAAATATTGCTACACCCGAAATTCACATCTACTTGACTTAAGGGGTTAATAGATAATTCCGGAATTTTTTGAAATTGGATGCGAAATTTGCAAAAACAGCTGATTGGATATCGTTCTTAGATATCTTTCTAATCCAATGTTCGGCGCGTAGCTATCTACTGTGCATTCATAAAATTATCCGCCACGTCGACTAAAAAACAATTTCTGATATTAATTTACCTATTTTATTAGCAAACTCATTGATGACAGTGTTCGGTTTAGGGCCTTCCTTTTCATTATTAATTTCGAATTATGTTCCAATTATTATTCATTATTTTTGTTTTTATAACCATATATAACCCGAATAATGATAAGCTCTACCACACATACATATGTACATGCAGACATACTTATGTAGGAGCTAGCTAACATATATTTATGTATGCATTTATGTATGGCATTAGGAAAATATTAGAAGGGAGAGCCAGATGATAACAAAAATCCAAGCGATAACAATACGGAACCAAAAGCTACCAGACTTGTACAAGCATCCATAAATTTAGTCATATTATTCTTTTAAGCAAAAGATAAGATTAAGGCCTTGGCTGCAGAATTCCTAAGAAATTGTTCTGATGAAATGTACGAAACGAACAATCGTGGGACATTGACATTCAATTTTCCAAATTGCTTACTTTTGTAGGTACACACACATCAATATGTGTCAGTCGTTCCCTAGATGAACAAACAACAAGCAAATATAAGAGCTCATACACACACATACCTAAGTACAATACATAGAACTCATGCTAAATACAGTGAACTTTCGTTGTGGTCAAATTTGCTGATGTTTAACAACATTTGGAAAATACCACATCCAAAGTGAGCCAGAGCCCTCTTCCAAATCTCAGTTCTCTCATCAGCAGACTTTGCTATTGCCTTACCATTAAGTAAGTCACTGCTAAAATCAATTACCAAACTCTTATATATAAATTAAATCAATTTTACCAAATTTGATGGACAAGTTTAAGTGTTCATATTTATTATTTAATCTAGTATGACTTTCATCTTATCTGATCTTTTATTTTAGTAAAAACTGTTTTAACAGGTGCAGTTAGGTTGATTGTATTAAAAAGAACAAATAGAGATAACCGATAAGTATGCCTTAAGGCTGTTAAAGGCAAAATAGAAGTCATATTTTCGTGATTTTTTTTTTGGAGATGTGATATGTGTGGCTTGACAGATCTCATAATTTTGAATTTACCCTTGCATATCTTCGGTGTTTTTGCTCGGATCTTATTATGGTATACAGAATAGATGGATATTTGGCCTAAGTTTATATATATTAAGTCACTAGGTTCAAACTTAAAACTTGTGACTGACACTTTTTCCCGGTTAAAAGGAGAAGGACGGGGAATTTTTAGTATCTGAAACAAACTCAAACAGACAGACAGGTAGAGCACAAACGGGACGGACGTGTGGACAGGGCTAAATCGATTCTTCTGTTGGATGCTGGATCAAGAATATATAGGGTTTGAGGTGCTTCCTTCGGGGCTGTTATACATTTCCACAACTTTATGATCCACAACGGTATTTCTTTTAACGAGATGAATCTGCTAAAACAGTTTGAATAAAACAGAAAATAACCCGCATAAACTAGGTTCTCAATATTCTTATCATACAGCGATAAATGATATTTTAAGGGTTAATCTGGATATGATATTTTTTGTGCAGATTTAGGTGATTATCGATATTTTTATAAAATGATATATCAAACAGAATTACTTTGATGTAATTGCAGGTGGAAATAAACGTCGCCAATGATGACTATAAAGGTAGAGCCGCCATCCCAGCCAGCATTTCAAGAAATTTTTGATCATATGCAGTCTTTTTCGACTCCCTTACTGATTAAATGACTCTTTGTCGGGAAAATGGTACTCCCAGTCGGCGCGACCTCTAGAGCCGGAAAAGGGGGAGGAAAAACAACACAACTGCAAGATTTATGTAAGTAAAAACAAGGCTGCAATCCTGTACAGTTTTGCCGCTAAAGGTTCGGTCCAGAGGTTCGTGACCGTGTTTAACCGGTTCCTTACTGATCGAAGGTTCATATTTTATTTTGTTAAATATTTTACAGATTTTTTGCCTTTACACAAGAAATGCCTTGATGAGTCTTTTTTAAGCTGTTTTGAAGATTAAAGAGATTAAATCTCTCTATTCAAGAAGTCTCGTTTAGGGTATCGGAGACCAGTGACAGGATTTTGTATGGATAAAATCTGTCACAGATTCAATAAATCGGTCTAAAATTTGATTTTCAGGGAAGCATGTTCGAAGTCTACAAGACTAAAGCACTGTACGGAGTACTCAAAAAAAGCGCTCGCAAAACGAAAAACTCCAAATAAAAAAACGTTGTGAAACCACACGCAAACAATTTGACGTCAAACCTTACGGTGTGTACGCAGAGAAACGAAATGTCAATCCACACGAACATCGAACTCGAACTCAACTCTGAATTTGTGGATTGTATTACCAACTGTTCGAGCCTTTTGGGTGGCCTAAAGTAATCAAATTTATTTATTTTGACGCTCAGAATCATAAAAATGTCAGAAAAGAAGGGTGAAATTGCGATGATTAATACCGTAGAGGCAAAGAAAATATTTGGAACCTCAACACTAAATATAATTTTACGCGTAGTTGACATGGGAGAGTCCTCCAGTAGCAGTCGACAAAGATCTGCAACAATCATAGTTAAAAAAATAAAAGTTTATTTAATTTTTTGAAAAGTTTATTACCGAAACGAATAACGGTTTGGGTTACGGTTACTGTTTTGGTCGATCGCTTTTTTCCGGTTACGGTTATATTACGGTTGTGAGATATGGGTTACGGTTAGGGTTACGGTTATTAGCCTTATTCTGTTTCGGGTTTCGATTACGGTTACGGTTATTAGTATAAAATATTATTTTGACAAATCTTGCTCCATATACTAAGTTCAAATTTCTTATGAAGAATTTTCACCATTATTTTCGCCTATTTTAAAGTTTAACATTAGAAGTTTTAACTAAAATATAAGAAACTACTCAATTCGCAGAAGTATCGAGTTAACTAATTAGATAAATATACGTTGGTCAACGAATATACCATTTTTCGCTATGTACCTTCATGTAACCAATGGTTATTCTCAGAAATGACAACTTAATCAATATTGTAATTACATCTAAATATCATAATAGCATTTTGAGTTTGACTCTCTAAGCGAATCCTGCGAGGCGTCATTATAAATTTTGCTCCTGAACACTCAACACTTACTTATGTGGGCGGTTCTGCTAACACAACTTTTGATAACTCAAAAAGATCTACAAATATTGTTGATTTTTCCCCACCATTCCAATATGTCTACCTTGCGTAGCAATCATGTTTGTTTTAGAAACATATTAATGAAGAAGTGAGATTGTTCATTCGAACTATTTAATTTTCAGATTTTTTTGCACGTGATACCCGTCATCAATGATCATCTACGCGTTTAGTGCACTGAAAATTTCCGTCAAACTTGAATTGGGGCTTATTTCCCTGTGATTCAATCGATTTAATGTTGTCCATTATTCGAGTATGCAATCGCGAGTGTGTGTGTAATCTTTCTAACAATCAAACATGTTCAATTTAAGAAGGTGAAGCCGTCAGCCTCTGCTGAGGGCCAATATATGTATGCCTAGGTTCACCTTATTAATTCCACCATGAGCACGCATACGACAAACTGACTCCGAGTTAGACAGAGTGCTACGCAATAGGCAAAACTGGAAATGTCCGAAAGTTGTTGCCTACTGCCTTTGCCATTGTCTGAGCGGTTGTGGAAATTATCAAACAATTTCCGCTCCGACAAAATTTCCAGCGTCTGAGTACCTAGCTTCTATGTATGTATATAAGATACTTTCCAGGCACTTCCTAGTTATGCCAGGCCAATAGCAACAGTACGGCGCATAATAAATAAGCAGCCATCTTTAGTGAATAAACTCATATGTATGTAAAATGTTCATTGTACTAGTAGAGGAAAAACCGAAATTAACCCATATATTTTTTTAGGTTACGGTACTGATAACCGGTTTTGTAAATAAAGGTTATACGGTTACGGTTTTACGAAAAAAAAATTTTCGGTTACGGTTACGGTTTCGGTTTTAAATTTTAAAGTGTTTTTAGCGGTTACGGGTTACGGTTTCGGTTACGGTTTTAATCTCTGCTCTTAGCGCTGCGCTCTATATCCCCCTGCCAAAAAAAAAAATGAAACCCGATTTTTCGACATCCTCATCGCTTTCAAAAATATTTTTGGGGTCCCCCCGTTTAACTCCCCATACGTATCCTATTATTTTTTAATAATTTTTAATTTTATAAAATATTTATTTACTTTTCACTGGCTTCATTTTTAAAATAAAATAAAACAACTATATTTAATTTAACCAAAACAGCTCTTTTTTTTTTAAATAACGGCACACTTTCAAACTTACGTGAATTTTTAATATTTACAAAAAAAAGACATACCCTCAGAAAGCACTCGTGGCGAACGCATTCCATCGCCCTAAATACAGAAAAGTAAATACACAATTATTTTTATACATATTTATATGTTAAACAAAATACGCCTACTTTTGGGGGCAATTGTCACCATTTTTCATAGAGAATGATAAGCAGAAATGAAAGGCAAACAATGAAGTGACAATTCGTATGGAAGAAATGATATCATTTTCTTCATTTCATGAAATGAAGCTTCATTTGTTCAGTGGAAATAGAGTATTAGATTAACTTAGGAAATCCCAAATTTGTCATTTGTTGGCGTATTTGACATTTTTGTCTATTTTAGCACACTAATTTGTTTTCAGGTTCCACACGCGTAAAAAATGACTTTTTTGTGTGTGCCCAAACAGTTTGGAGTACTCCGTACCGTGCTTAAAAAACAATTTTATCGAAATTTTTTTGAATTTTGTGAAACAAAAATGTAACCTTAAGAAACTAGAAATCCCCTGGGGATGTGTTCTACAAATCGCTTTCGACTAGAAGGGCCATCCAGCAGCTCATATGAGCCGAAGTCAGTCGTGTTTTATGCAAACGCGAACCAAAAGTTACAGTTGTGTGAATCGATGAACACTGTTGTCTGGAAAGAGCTCTCTTGTTCTACCTCCTCCTTTTCACCTTTTCCTCTCCATTTGCCCCGAGTCTATTTTTAACCAGAGATTAAACCCGAACGAATAACGGTTTCTGGGTTACGGTTACTGTTTTGTCCATCGCTTTCCGGTTACGGTTATAATTGGTTTGGGATATCGGTTACGGAACTGGTTACGGTTATTAAACTAATTCTGTTTCCGGTTTTGGTTACGGTTACGTTTATAAGAATAAAAATATAAGATTGACAACTGCTGCCGAAAAGCGGGGATTTATTAAATTACTCCCACCATAAAGCTCAACTCTTGTGTGGGTGGTACTGCTAGCAAAACTTTAGATAATACAGATTTTTAATGAAGATGTCAGATTGTTGTTAATTAGTACTGTTGGAAATCTCTGACTCACTTGGTTTTGAACTGTTTTCCTTTGATAATTCAATCAAATTATGGTTGTCCATTATTTGATTGTGCAGATTTCATAACAATTTAATTTTCTACTCGGCGGATAAAGATATATTATATCTCGGATCAAGAAATATTGTACATAGGTCAACATTCGAACAGACTTGGTTCTCTAAATTGTACCTCGAGACTAAAGTTTGGTCAATGCTGAGTTGTTGTATTTGATTTTAAATTAACCTTTTTGGATTGGCCAAAAATAGCCAGAATCCAGTGTAATATCACATTTGTATAAGGAAAGATGAGGGTAAAGATTTTGGTTAGCTTAACTCTTATTTTTTTCGTTCTCTCTCTTTCCTTGTGCCGAGAGCAACAGTGCGGCGCAATGTATGCATGTAAAACGATCATTGTGCATACATCAAATAAATTTATGTCAGAGCCGGCCATGCATAACTAATGTCAGAAGAAAAATGGCATATTTTTCTGTCCTTCCACTCTCCATCTTGTCCTGGTCTAGACCAGAGCCGGCCAGCCATAGCTACCGGGGTCACTTGTGTTTTTGGTAAACGCGAAGGGTTGTGTGAATTTACATGTAAAAACGTTTGTAGTCTGGAGAGAGCTCTCTTCCTCACTACACACAAGCACACACATTTCTGTCCCCCAACATTGATTAACATTTATCGAAAGTTTTAGTAGAGGAAAACCGAGAAAAAGCCCGCATATTTGTTTCTGCTGTTTCGGTACTGATAACCGTTATGATAATAAAGGTTATACGGTTACGGTTATAAGAATCAATTTTTTTCGGTTATGGTTACGGTTTCGGTTGCAAATTTTTAAAAAGTGTTTTTAGCGGTTAAGGGGTTACGGTTTCGGTTACGGTTTTAATCTCTGGTTTTGACCCTAATCTTGTAAGGGAATTGTGTCGTTTTTATTTCGAAAGCGATTTGTGGAACACTGGAAAGGAATTACTATCTGTAGGAAGATGAAAAACTAGAAAACTTAAAAATTTAAATTCGAAAAAAAAAGAATTCCAATTAAAAAGTCAATAATTGCGCCATAGAATTCACCAAGTCCAAGGTTTCACTTTAGTCAACTCGCACTATCAAAATGTTTGCCGACAAATTAAAGAATTTAATAAGGTTAAGGGCAAGATTTTTGTGGTTTCTGACCCAAATGGGAAATCTAAAGCTAAATCCAATATTCAACTTATGTGGAGTGGAGAGCAACAACATATATGCATACAACATACATACATGTTATGTATTGTAGGTGTGAACAATTGTTGGTAATTTATGGCCAACGAACGATACGCCACGCCTCTCTCCACCGA
>JAEIFU010001102.1:0-81701 GCA_018904235.1 Lordiphosa stackelbergi | reverse complement strand
AAACCTTATGAATATACCGAAACGAATAACGGTTGGGTTACGGTTACTGTTTTTGGCCGAGCGCTTTTTTCCGGTTACGGTTATATTGCGGTTGTGAGATATGGATTACCGTTAGGGATACGGTTATTAGCCATATTCTGTTTCGGGTTTCGATTACGGTTACGGGTATTTGTATAAAATATTACTTTGACAAATCTTGCCCCATTTGGAATCTCATTTATTTAGTGAATGTACTTAGTTCAAATCTATCATTTCTAATACAGAATTTTCTACCATTATTTTCGCCTGTTTAAAAGTTTAACATTTTAAGTTTTTACTAACATATAAGAAACTACTTCATTCGCAAAAGTATCGAGTTAAGTTTAACTAATTAGATAAATATACCTTGGTCAACGAATAAACTATTTTTCGCTATAAGGTACATGTAACCAATGGTTATTCTCAGAAATAATTACATCTATATCAACTTAGTCCTGCGAGGCGTCATTATAAATTTTACTCCTGAACGCTCAACACTTACTTATGTGGGCAGTTCTGCTAACACATCTTTTGATAACTCAAAAAGATCTGCAATAATTGTTGATTTTTCCCCACATGTCTACCTTGTGTAGCAAACTTGTTTGTTTAGAAACATATTAATGAAGAAGTGAGATTGTTCATTAGAACTGTTTAATTTTCAGATCTTTTTTGCACATGATACCCGTAATCAAAGATCATATACGAGTATAGAGCCCTGCAAATTTCCATCAAACTTGAATTGGGACTTATTCCCCAATATAATTCAATCAAATTAATGTTGTCCATTAATCGAGGGTGCAAGTGCGAGTGGTTCACCTTATTTATTTCACCATGAGGACGCATACGACAAAGTGAGTCAGAGTTAGGCAAAGTGCTACGCAATAGCCAAAAATGGCAATGTCCTTCGCACTCGTAATAGGGAATTGAAAAACGCCCGTATTGAAATTAAACACAAAGTTAATGTTTCTTTGCTAAAAAGAAATCAGCAACACAATTCTATTACACAAAAACATTTCCGCCTCTGGTCCAAGGAGCTGGCTGTGGCTATGTATATTACCTCTGGTTTGATGTGCTAACTCTAATCTTCCGATGCGTTTTGGGTTGTCGTTATAGCAGTATGTCTCAGTGGTCAAATTCTGTTCCCACAGGTCAAAATAAAGATCACCGCTTATACCTCCAGCCACACACAAAATGCATCCGAAAGTTGTTGCCTGTTGACTGGTCACACTACATTGTCGGAGCGGCTCTTGAAATTATCAAACTGAGTACCTAGCTTCTACGCTTTATAACTGTTTAGCACCAATGTATATAAGATACTTCCCAGGCACTTTGATGTTATGCCAGCCCATTAGCCACAGTACGCCGCATAATAAATAAGCAGCCAATTTTAGTGAATAAACTCGTATGTATGTAAAATGTTCATTGTACTAGTAGAGGAAAAACAGAAATAAATGTAAATAAAGGTTATACGGTTACGGTTATAAAATTAAATTTACGTTACGTTTCGGTTTCGGTTGCAAGCCTAAAAAAAAAAAAAATTTTATTTTAGTTTGCTATTATACAACAAAAAAAAAAACAATTCATACAAATAAGATGCCTTTTCAAACGTATTCAGATTTGAAAGCTGTGCAATATTGTTTCTATTCATGTGAAATATCGTAAAAAAAAAAAAATTTATTTATTGAAGTATAGGCCTTTTGGTTTCAATTTTTAATGTTTTTTTTCGCGGTTACGGGTTACGGATTCGGTTACGCTTTTAATCTCTGGTATATATTTTATGACTGTAAATAAGGTATAACGCTAGTAAGTCCCAATAGGCGTTGTTAGTTTCCGCATCGATTCAGCAGTCCTGTGATTTGATACTTCCCGATTACTAACTTACTCTGCTCCAATTCTCTAAAACCATTTTAAACAATTTTCGTTCTTCTCCAGCACTCTGCTTGATGGCCTTTGTACTGGCTAGTCCTGCCAAGGATTCCAAGAAGCCGGCCAATAGTTGTGTGCGTTCCTGCGGCGATGACTACGAACCGGTCTGCGCCAAGGCCAAGAACAGCAGCAAGGAACGTCTGTTAACTTTTGGCAATCTGTGTGTGATGTCCAACTACAATTGCCAGCACGCCGATGATCGTGGGTTTTGGCCATTAATCTCCCCATTTGCAAAACTTACTTTAATTTTGTCTTTGAATTTTCCAGCATTTGAACAAAAGACCAAGGGCGAGTGCGGTGGAGGAGTAAGCGTGCGTCTGTCCTAAGCGAACCAACGGCAGATTTCAATGATGAATTTGATATTTTAATATCTTATGTAATTAACAATAAACTGTACTCTTTTGTATTTCAATTCCAACGGGAAAATTTATTTTATTTTTAGATGCCTACAATTTGCATAACACAAAATTTCATTCCAAGCACTCACACACATGTAGATAAACATACACTCCTCCTATCCTAAGACGGGTTGCCACACACCCTCACTGACTTATTAGCAATCTGAAAGGTTGGAAATCAATAATTAGAATAATTGCATCAATGTAGAGCAACAATTGACTTACCACTCTCAAAGCTTTTAGCGAATTAAACTCTAATGCAAAAATAATTATGGTATATCTTTCATATATTGTGGATTATTTATGGGTTATCCTTTTAGATTCTCTCTTCCCTGCCCCTAGTTGGTCGCCTGCTTCTTCTGCTGCTTGACCTTGTAATCAGCCAAGGCCGCTTTAATGGCATCTTCAGCTAACATGGAGCAATGCAACTTAACGGGTGGCAAACGCAACTCCTTGGCAATATCTGTGTTCTTCAATTTGCCGGCCTCGTCAATTGATTTTCCCTTAACCCATTCGGTGGCCAGAGAGCTGCTGGCAATGGCCGAACCGCAACCGAAAGTCTTGAATTTGGCATCAACAATTTTACCATTGTCGTCGACCTTGATTTGCAATTTCATCACATCGCCGCAGGCGGGCGCTCCAACCAGGCCAGTGCCCACTGTGGTATCTTTTTTGTCCAAGGAGCCCACATTGCGGGGATTCTCGTAGTGTTCAACGACCTGTAAACAGAGGAAGAACACAAGCAGTTGCGTTATCAATTCTTATCAGTGTGCGTGCCACGAGGAACGCTGCAAAATAAAAACAACTGCCACTGCCTGGCTATGTATTACGAAAGAACCTTCGAGGCCCAGAAGCCGCCTGTCACTTACGTTCTCATGATACAAAGCCACGGGCACGCTCTGGACCCGCTTCAGTTGACATCTCAGCAATTTCGTGGAATTGCGCACCAAAGACATAATTTATGTAATTATTTTAAACAATTGATCAATAAGTTGTATTACTTTATAGACCAAAAACTCAGACGTTGTGAAATTCTCAGAGCAAAACAGAATCAGACTACTGCGTGGTAGCAATAAAAGGCAAACAGCTGACAACTGGGAACAGGGGGCTGTTACACGTGCGAGCGTGAGGGCTGCTGTTACACGTGCAGACGTGGTCACTGTGACTCGCTACTGCTACTCGTGACTAAATAATATTTTGTTCCATTTCGGCGCCAGCTTGACACTAATGATATTTGCTTTAAGCGGGCCATCCACAAACGAATTTTTTCGACGAACTCGAAGCCGATCAAAAATTCATTTGCCCACTAACCAGGCTAACATTTTTGACATACATAATTTTTTAACAAATTTCGATGAGTAAACATGGCAGAAGAAAGAGATACTGTCGTAGCCTTGATGGCGATTCAAATTTGCTTAGAACAACAAAGTGGAAAAGCTCAAAAGAAATGGTGGATGAAGGAGTGGTACGTCAAGCGAGCGATGTTCACCCACACTAAACTCTTGAAGGAGCTGAATGAAACCTCTCCCGTGGACTTAAAGAATTTTCTTAGAATGGATGGCGAAACCTATGAAGAGTTATTAGGTAAGGTAAATCCCAAAATTAAGCGAGAGGACACTTTGATGAGAGTTGCAATAACACCAAATGAAAGACTTTCCGCAAAGCTATGAAGTCTTTAAATTTTTAACTGACATTTCTCCGCAGAGTCTTGGTCACATAATATTCGAAACATGTCGATCCATAATTCACGTGCTCAAGCCATTTATTAAGGTAAATAAAAATTTATTTTACAATTTATTTTTTGGCGTGAATATAATGTGATATGAGCTTTGCAATAAGTTAAGTATATTGAGAATCCCTAAATACAATAGATCTGCGAACGAAGTTGGTGGAACGTTCACATGTTCCATCGAAATTGATGGTGCATTTCTATCTACCAAAGAGTAGGAAACAATCGAAGAACTAGTGTTTGAGTCGCTCATAAGTGGTCTTCTGGTCCGGTAGACTCCTTGAAGGGGATTCGACTGAATATGTGACTGGTAAACCGGCACACTACTGTAGCTTAGCATCCCGAGTTGGCCTTGCATAAGAAGCTCGTCTATTCCTCTTTTGGTGAAAATTTGTTGCTCCCTCGATAATTGTCTGAAGATCACAGCCGTGGGTTTTTTATTATTAGCATTTTCCAAATGCTAAACTCCTTTTGCGGGAACTCGTGGCCCTCATCATATTTACGCTTTGTAGTCTTTGGCTGAAAATAAAACATATTTGTAAATGAGATATTTATTATTTCAGGTGTCCACACATGAGGAGGAATGGAAAGACATTGCATTCGAGTTTGAACACCAATGGAATTTCGTCAACTGTATAGGCGCAATTGACGGAAAACACGTGCACATCAAGAAGCCCAATACATCAGGATCGTTTTATTACAATTATAAGAAGACTTTCAGTATAGTTTTGTTGGCGTGTGTGTGGGTGCAATCCTTACATATACCAAAACCTCAAAAAATTGGAATGACTTCCTATGAACTCCCATATGTGCTGGTAGGGGACGACGCCTTTCCCCTTTCATCTAATTCCTTGGTGGGCATCCCTTGCTCACGTTACTCAGACTACTCAATCCGTTGTTTTGCCTAGCGTAGATACAACAACAACTTTGGACGCTGCGAGCAATTAATTTATGACCCCCAATAAAACTAAACAACAAACACACAGCAAACGCTCGAACTTTGACTGTCAAACGTAGTGTCATAAAAGTGTTCATTTGTTAAAATTTATGACTTCAAAATCATTTTGTACACTGTGTGAAAAAGTATAGTTTGTTTTGATGTGATTTGATTTTTATTACATGATAAATGATGGATATGTATATTTACCAGAGATTAAAACCGAAACGAATAACGGTTTGGGTTACGGTTACTGTTTTGGTCGATCGCTTTTTTCAGGTTACGGTTATATTACGGTTGTGAGATATGGGTTACGGTTAGGGTTACGGTTATTAGCCTTATTCTGTTTCGGGTTTCGGTTACGGTTTCGGTTATTAGTATAAAATATTACTTTGACAAATCTTGTCCCATCTGGAATCTCATTTATTCAGGAAATGTACTTAGTTCAAATTTCCTTTACAGAATTTTCACCATTATTTTCGCCTATTTTAAAGTTTAACATTATAAGTTTTAACTAAAATGTAAGAAACTTCTTTCATGTTATTCATTCATCATTCATTCATTAACTAATTAAAACATTGGTCAACGAAAACACTATAATTCGTTATGAACCTTCATGTAACAAATGGTTAGTCTAAGAAATGACATCTTAATCGAGATTGTAGTTACACTTAGATATCATAATAGCATTTAGTGTTTGATTGTCCAATCGAGATGTCATTATAAACTTTACTCCTGAAAACAAACAATCAACACTTATTTGTGTGTGCGGTTCTGCTAACACAACTTTTGATAACTCAAAAATATCTGGAAATATTGTTGATTTTTTTCCCCACAACCTTGTTTAATTTTTACATTTTTTTTGAACGTGATAGCGTGATCATATACGCGTATACTGCACTGCAAATTTCTGTCAAAATTGAATTGAGGTTTATTCCCAAGAGAATTTAATCGAAATAATGTTGCCTATATTAGGCTTCGCCTTATTAATTCCACCATGAGCACGCAAAAGCCAAAACTGGCAATGGCCATTAGCATGGTACTTGTGATAGGGAATTAAAAAACGCCCGTCCGAAATTAATCACAAAGCTAATGTTTCTTTGCTACAAAAAATTAGCAACACACTTCCATTACATAAAAACATTTTATTTTACAAATATTTCCGCCTCCGGTCCATGGAGCCCATTAGCAACAGCACGGCGCATAACAACTTTAGTGCTAGTAGAGGAAAACCGAAATTAACCCATATATTTGTTTCGGTTACGGTACTGATAACCGGTTTTGTAAATAAAGGTTATACGGTTACGGTTATAGGAAACAAATTTTTTTCGGTTACGGTTACGGTTTCGGTTTCAAATTTTAAAGTGTTTTTAGCGGTTACGGGTTACGGTTTCGGTTACGGTTTTAATCTCTGATATTTACATACCACTAACATATTTATATTTGTAAGTAGTTACTTAGAACAATTGAACTGATATCGATTAAAAGTTCGTAAGAACAAGCGTGAACATGAACGAACATTACAATAAGAACTAATAAAACGGATGACTTGCAAATGTATCAAAGTAAAATTTATAATGGCTGAAAAAATGGAATTTTCCGAGTCTGAGACAAAGTATTTTTTTTTTCAAATTGAATAATTCGGATTTGCTTAAGTGCCTTATTTGCGGAAGTGTTAGCTCAAAAAGAAATTACAACATTCCGAGACATTATTTAAGTTTTCATGCAAACTCACACGGTTCTTTGAGTGATAATGAAAGGTTGCAGCATATCGCTTTTCTGAAACAATCAGTTTCTAATGCCGAATCAAAACCGGCATGTGATAATGATAAGAACATTTTACGCGCATCTTTTGTTGTAAGCTACAATCTGGCCAAAGCTCAAAAACCTCTACAGGACGGAGAATTTATTAAATCATACACAACAACCATAGGGCTGGATATATTTCGAGTAATTGAAATATCAGTTCACGACATCGGTGATTAGATTCTAATTTATTGAAGCCCTACAGTAGCCAGAAGTTGACTGAAGAAAAACTTATATTTAATTATCGCCTTTCAAGAGCTCGGCATTTTAGCCAAGAGATTTAGGGTTCGTTTGACTACTATATCTTTGCAGCCGGAAAAGGCTTCCATAATAGTACTATGTTGTTGCTATTTGCACAATTTTTTGTCAAAGAAAAGTCCGCAGTTTATTCACGAGGTGCGGCAGATTCCGACAACATAGCTGCTGGAGTTGCGCAATCTGAGCTGAGTCTGGATGATTTGGAGCAATTGAGAGGAAATTCTACCACACTTGCTAAAGAAATTCGCAACAAGTTTAGCAAATATTTCAATTCGATTGGAGCAGTCTTTGGGCAAAATGATCGATTTTAAAATAAAAATGTATTTAATTCTTGATATGTATTTTGCACTGAAATAAATGAATGATTTTTTATTATAAACACTGTACTTACTGTTTCAATTTCTATCATCGAACCGTCGTCGAAAGTATTGAAGCCATCAACAAAGGATTCCTGGTCGTGCAGAAAATTCATCGCCTCAAAATACCATTTGCTTGGTTTATATAAGTCATCAGCGCCGGCCCCTGACTTTTCGCTTCTTTTTATTTTGTTTAACTCTCGTCTGTATGAAGCGCGTAATGAATTCACTTTTTTTCACCATTTCCATATTAGCGTTTTTATCAAATGCTTTGTACTTTTCAAGTAGATTGTCCTTCGATTTATTACGCAAATGTTTATTTTAATACTCCCCACTTTTATTTTGCCACAATGATGGCTCATTTTGGAGGCATTCAATAAAATCAAGGATAAATTCTTTGCTCATTTTGGGACGTGATTACTTGTTCTTGTATTTGTTCGCATCCATTGACGAACATGTTCGCACGAACACTCGCAAGATAGAAACATTTCAATTCTCTGCGAACAAAACGTCGAACAAAATAAACTGTCACGAACACCTCCACTAACGTCGAACATTTTGTCGAACTGAACAAATTCGTCGAACAAATTCGTGTGTGGATGGGCTGCTTAAACCAAATGTAATCATAGGGGGTACCATAAATTCCAAAAATATTCGCGCAGTGCACAACTAATAGCCTATTTCCACTAAAGAAATGATACTTCGGTACTTGAAATGACAAGAAATTAAGAAAATTTGATCAAATCATCCTTCATTTTGCTTCTCATTTCCTTCACCCCGAAGGAATTTGGTTTAATTTTTATTTAGTGATCGTGACCCTCAGGCAGTACTCGCTACTTATTGGTACAACAGTGTCATCATCAATTAATTATCTATTGATTTAATTTTTATGATATGAAAATGATAAAAAACGACATTAAAAAATCGTCATCTTTTAGACATTCACAATGCCACGTTGACAAAATCAGTTAATTGGCTTGATTTTAACAGCAGGCGCCACTTTTAAGCTCACGCAGACTTTTTGGAATATTTGGCCCTAAATTATCAGCAGAAAGCTAAATACACTACTTTTTTGACTAAATAAAGTTTGAAACAAAAATGCGCTTTCTTTTTTAATTCAAATCAACAGATTATTGGTGATGACACTTTTGGTAGCCGGAGAGTAACGAGTACTGCCTGATAGTCACGAGTACTTTACTTAAAAATTTAGAGACAAAATGAAAAGACTAACCTTATGGAAGAAATAATATAATTTTCTTGTCATTTCAAGCTAAAAAGTTTAATTTCTTTGGTGAATATATTCTAAATATTAATTTTGTATTTGCTTCACACCCCATCGTTCCGATTTAATACTACCGACGCTATCTTGACCGACATGAACATTTGTTTTTGTTGTTCTTGTTTATTTGCTACTCCCTTTAAAAAAAAAACGACAGCCACAACACAATTATTAATTTAATTTAAGTGCCAAATTCACACTGGAACCGACCAAGCAGCGTACTTGCAGCAGCTCAGCCATCATGACGTCACGCAAGCGAAGCGGCAGCGGCTCTACAAAGAGACCAAAGGAAAAGGTAAAGAAAGCCCAACCCCAAATCGGGCACAAAACTATTTACATATTTAATTAACCCCATCTCTACCCACCTCAGGTGGTGTACATCTATGAGCTGTTGTGCCGCGGCGAAGATCCCAGCAACAGCAATGAGAATCCTGAATTCTGGAATGAATTTTTTCTATTGCAACCCAATTTTGAGGCTCTTGAATTGGAGATTGGCAAACTGAATCAGGAGCAGTTGCAGCTGGTGAAGCCGAATCTGAATATGTTAATCCAAAGATGCATAGAAATGTTGAATGCGGGTATGTGTGTGTGCTGACTCTTAGCTTCTGATATACTCCATTTGTGTTAAGTCTTGCAGAAGATCATCCCAAGCGTTTGTGCAACAGTCTGCAGACCTTGTGCTCCCTTTTCTATGGCATATTCAAGAAATCCAATGCGGATCCCAGTTTCAACATTCTACAGGAGATCTTTGGCCACGAGAAGATGGATGAGTGGCTGAAACTGCTGATGCAGTACTGCAATCGCATACTCCTGGGCGATGTTACGGAGAATGCTCGCTTCATGTGCCTGAAATTGCTGTTGGTGCTGGTGACGGGCACGGATAATGTGAATCAGAATGCTCTGTTCGAGCACCTGATGATGCACAGTCTGTTCGAGGCGTTTGTACGGCTGCTGAGTGATCCCAGTTTGCGTGGCCAGCATGGACATGATATTGTGATATTGCTAACCATATTGGTCAACTATCGCAAGCAGGAGGCCACCAATCCATATGTTGTGCAGCTGTCCATACTGGCCGATGAGCTGGCTCTAAACGGGTGAGTTTACCGGAGCGAGAGATGAAGATTAGACTTTACTTTGTGTCCCACTTGCAGCTATGGCCAGATGATATCGCAGTCTCTCATTGACTTTTGCCGCCAATACATTCAGAGCCTGAACAATGTGCAATCTTCGTCCTGGTTCTCCTCTCTGTCCAATATTGTGGGCAACATGTTTGTCTCGGACGAGGGCTGCGAGCGTGTGCAACAGATTAAGGCCAACAATGGCCTGCTGCTGGCCCTGTATGAGGCCGTGCATCTGAATCGCAACTTTATTACCACCTTGGCCCACACCCAGGCGGAGTCCAGTGCCCCGCCCTCGCCCAGTAACACCTTGAGCTTGACCCCAGCGGTTCCCGACCTGGCCAATGCCCCCATTATCGATATGACCCAATATCCAACTAATCTCCTAGTGGCTGTCTTTCAATACTGCTCCATTGTAATGCAGGACAACAAGAATGAGTCGAGCATTGCCAATCTGAAGCTGTGTTTCCTTATACTCACCTGCATATCGGAGGATCAGTATGCCAATTCGATGATGCATGATGGTAATCTCACCTTTAAGGTCATGCTGCATCGTGCACAGATGCGTCATCGTAAGCTGAATGTGGATCGTGTGGGCAAGTCACAGCCCCTGGCCGCCACTTTGCTTGATCTTCTGGTGGAGTTTATAGTGTCGCATTTAATGAAGAAATTCCCCATGGAATTGTATTTGCTTTGCATTGGAGTCATACATCGCATTCTGTGCTATCAGAAGCGTTGTCGGGTGCGTCTCAATTACCCCTGGAAGGAGCTGTGGTCAGCCCTGATTGGTCTTCTGCGTTTCTTGGTCAATCAGGAGCAAACGCTGGTCAAGAAATGCAACATTTTCCACTTGTCGCTGCAGGTGGTCAACATTTTCAACTTGTTCATCACCTACGGAGACACATTCCTGGCCACCACAAACAGCTACGATGAACTCTACTATGAACTCAATCGCGAGGAGAAGGTCTTCACAGAAATCCATGCCATGGGTGAGTTTAGGAGAAACCCCTCTAAGAACAAAGTGTTATCACTTCTCTTTATGTTTTCAGTTCTACGTTACACCACCATGCCGGATTGCGAGCACAAGGATGATGTCATTAAGCTGCTAAATGCTCTGGTCAACATTCTGGCCATTGTCAAGCATTTCCAGAAACAAAATCAAAGAGTGGCTGGCCGAACAGGGCTTGTCCACGCCCACCGAGGAGCAAATTTTGGATGTGGTGCGCAAAAACTATGATCTCACACTGAAACTGCAGGATTCGCTGGATCAATATGAGCGCTACGCTGAGGCACCGTTGCACACCAACTTCTTCAAGGCCATGGTACGCGATGTGGTCAATGATACGCGCAAGCATATCTATGGCTATGTCAAGGAAGCCGTTTCCATCATACCCGAGCAGGAGGTGCTCCTAACCGCCACGCTAACGCCTACAATTGCCCCAGCCGCCGCGGCCGCCTCCACAGCAACGACCCCTTCTGCGTAGGAATTACAAACCGTGAGAGAAGACTATCAGACTTTTAGTTTTGTAATCTCTAGAAGCATATAAACTCAATGTAATCTTTAAGATTGGAAAGTGCTTTTTGCGAGTCCTTTGGTTCGTTGCTATTACACACGGAATACCTATTTTATATCGTGGTTTTGTGTATACTTGTTAATTAGTTCATATGCAGATGCGCTGAATTCACAGATTTTCGCTTTTAATCATATTCGAAATCACGATACGAGTGGCTACGTATGAACGCAGTAATGCCTAAATATATACATGTATGTATATGTCATATATATGCAACTTTTTTAAAATTATAGTACGGCGTTATTCATCATTATTATTGCATGTATATAAACTAAATATATATATTGCACATATTTGTCTACATTTGAAAAATGATTTCTTTCAATTTTGACTGGGGATAAAAAAAAAATAAATTATAAAAAAAAAAAAAAAAAAAAAAAAAAAAATTTTATTTTAATTTTTATTTTTTTAAAAAATTATTAAAAAAATTAGGAAAAAAAAAAAAAAAATATTTTTTTTTTTTTTTTATAACAAAACACACAATATAAATAAAAATAAAAAAATTAAAAAAAAAAAAAAAAAAAAAAAACAAAAAAAAAAAGAAAAAATGAACGATAATTAAACGAGAATGGGTTAATATTAAATAAAAAATATATCGGAGTTTAAGAACGCCAGCATTAAAACAAACAATTTGATTCTGAATAAAACCCATTTTTTCACCGATAGTTATGGGGAAAGGAAAAAACATTATCATCTAAAATAATAAAAAACCAGCCAAAATCCTTCCTTACAAGGATACTGGCATGTTTAATAGGCAAATTGCCTTTAAATTGAAAAGATCTAAAGCAGAATATAATACAAATCGATAAAATAATAATAATCCAAAGATTTCTTCTCGTGTAAAATCTGCTATAATTCGGGCTGGCTTACAAAAATGCAACTGCATGCAAATAAGAGCTGACTTACAATTACCCGTTACTAAGCGACGTGTACAACAAATTTTATCTGGAAGTAATCGGCTAATTTGGAAGGAAATGAAGTCTAAACCAGCTTCAAAGGAATCGCATAAAGTTGCAAGATTGAAGTTTGCCGAAAAACACATGCCATGGACCGATCAATGGAAAAAGGTAATATTTTCAGACGAGAAATAAAAAATTAAAACTGGCACGATTTGAAGAAGCCCGAATCCTTTTTACTAAGCGGAACTTTGGAGAAGGTTCGTTAATGATATGGGCTGGATTTAGTTACAATGGAAGGACCCCATATGTAAAGTGAATGGGCAGTATAACCATGTTGGATGAAGTATTAATAAACTTTTTTGGATCAGCAACCTACTTCAGAATGACTCAGCGTTAATTGGTTTGGGGAGAAGCAGATCGTTTTATAAAATACAGCACGTTCACCAGATCTAAATCCTATAGAGAAAATGTGGGGTAACTTGGCACGACGTGTATATTAGGTGTCCCAAAAAAAAAAAATTTTTGTTGCACCGGCATTTTCTGAAAGCTTATAGAGTAAAGTATTTTTGAGATTTTTTTCAGATTTTTCGAAAGACGTTTAGAGGTCGCACAAATCGAATTTCCCCAAAATGTGCACTTTTCCGTATTGATTTCGATTTTTACTTATATCATGGTAAATAACCACGATTTTCCTAGTTTAAAAATCAACATTTCAAAGAAATATGTCCAAATTTTACTTTTATCAGCATAAACCATGAGTTTTGGCTTTGCATTTGCTTGTTCAGGTACCATATATTACATTTTTTTCGTAAATTTTTCATAAATATGGTTAAAAAACGCATTATAACTTTTAAAATTTCTATGAAAGTTTAAAAAACTAATGATGCAGTTTAAAAGATGGTTAAATTTTTAAGAAACTGAAACCAAGAAATCCATATTTGCTCTTACCGTTCCAGAGTTATACTCTTTTAAAGCTTTGTACCCATTTCATGAAATTAATAATATTTAAATATATTTGCCAGTTTTGCATCGGATTTGCTTTAAACTTTGAATTGTGATGTTTTTCGCGTTTACTATTTTTTTCCCTGCTTAGTTAGTTAGTCCAATACACCTGCTATTTTTTTCTTTTGCGGAGAATTCATGCAACTTCGTACAAACACTAAAAAAACCCCGGCATACGACTTTTAAATTATGACAATAGGGACCTCTGTACGCATCACCTCATACCCTGTTTTTTTAAATGAAGCCTCGGTTCGCGTTTCAAGTGAACTTTTGTACTTGCAACACACAACGACAACAATTTTAACTTAGATTTTAATGCTTTAAGATTAAATTCTCCAAAATTCAGCAAATGTGGACAGGGTCATTGGGTACGCAATATACAAAACTCACTTCAATCGTGCAATCGGTTAGGGTACCTTCAGAAAAAGATAGAGCTTCATTCCTGAATATCTCTAAAAGCGCACGGTAGATTTTTTTTAAATTTTTTTTATGATGGTATTTGCATGTCCCTAAGATATGGTACTCGACAGCCAAAAAACCGCGATATGGAGTACCATTCTTAGACTCCCCCATAAATGAATTCACACAGGCCTAAACCAGATCTAAAGACAGACAGATTCGCGTTTTCAGTTTTACCAACGAATACTTGATTCGAGGCTTCATAGGCAATTTTCTACTAGCAATTGCCTCAGAACAACATTGACCATTTAGGGTAAAGCAAGCTTGGTTGGTGGAAATGACGAATTTTACTCATAAGATTAATTGCAATTATAATAATAATAATATTATTTAATTAATTAATTAAATAATATTCACTGAATATTAAATTGGTAGTACCAATGGTACTCCAAAAATTAAAAATAGAAAGCCTTTCGTTTGCTTTCAATTACACTAGTTCACACCCAAAAAGACCCATTTCTACTGAAATTTTTTTTGGTGTAGTTTGGAATGGTGATCTCAAAAAATGAATTTCACAAATTTTTTTATGGCTCCGTTTTTGAAATATAAATTTTTTCACTTTTTCGGTAGGTGCTCTTACATTTTAAGCCATATCTGACTTCATAATTGTCAGATAGAGTTAAGCAAGATATGAATCGAAATAAATTTTAAGCGCTTAGAAAAAATATAAAACAATCAAAAAAAAAATTTTTTTAAGAGTATAACTCTGGAACGGTAAGAGCAAATATGGATTTCTTGGTTTCAGTTTCTTAAAAATTTAACCATCTTTTAAACTGCATCATTAGTTTTTTAAACTTTCATAGAAATTTTAAAAGTTATAATGCGTTTTTAACCAAATTTATGAAAAATTTACGAAAAAATGTAATATATGGTACCTGAACAAGCAAATGCAAAGCCAAAACTCATGGTTTATGCTGATAAAAGTAAAAATTTGGACATATTTCTTTGAAATGTTGATTTTTAAACTAGGAAAATCGTGGTTATTTACCATGATATAAGTAAAAATCGAAATCAATACGGTAAAGCCCATTTTTGGGGAATATTCGATTTGTGCGACCTCTAAACGTCTTTCGAAAAATCTGAAAAAAATCTCAAAAATACTTTACTCTATAAGCTTTCAGAAAATGCCGGTGCAACAAAAATTTTTTTTTTTGGGACACCCTAGTGTATATGCTAGTCATCGCAAATTCGAGTCGGTGGAAGGGCTCAGAATTGCTGTAGTGAATGGGCCAAAATTCCTACTTCAGAGTTTCAAAAGGTCAAAGACTCAATGCCAAAACGAATTTTTGAAGTGATTTTAAAATTTGGAAGCAGGACTCACTATTAATCATAATTTTCTTCGATAATAATATGTATACATAATGTATTTTTTTTTCTTGCCATATAATTTAAATACATGCCTTTAATTGAATTTTGCTGAGTTTATCTATTACAGTTTTTAAGATCGACGCGTTCTTACAGACAGACGGACAAACGGACGGACAGACGGACATGGCTAAATCGATCTGGCTTTTGATGCTGATCAAGAATATATATACTTTATGGGATTGGAGGTGCTTGCTTTTGGCTTTTACATACGTTTGCACAACTTCATGATCCCCTTTTATTCCATTTTAAATGGGAACACGGTATAAAAAGTCAAAAATATATATAAGTACCCTGAAAAAGCCTGATCGCATTCGTAAACAATCTAAATCATTTTTTAAAATCGTAAAAACACTCCAAACTCTTTGAAAAAAATTGAGAAAGAACGTTATGTCAAAAAATGGGTTTTAGTGAGAAAAATAGAGGATGCTAACTTCGGCTCCACCGAAGTTTATATACCCTTGGAGCATGATATACTCCTGCTAGTTTTTTATATGGCAGCTATACGATATATTCATCCGATTATGAACTCTCCAACACTGTGTTGAGACAGATAATATTCATAACTGAAACGCACAAAGACGCTAACATTGAAAACAAAAAAGTTTTTCTCACTAAAACTATTTTTTCGACCGATCATTCCTATGGCAGCTATATGCTATAGTCATCCGATTTGGATCAAACTTGACATAGGTGTGTGTTAGCATATCATATTGATCAGTAACGAGTTGGGGAGCGATAGCATTGAAAACAAAAAAGTTTTTCATACTAAAACTTTTTTCAGACCTATCTTTTGTATGGCAGCTATACTATATAGTTGTCCGATTTTGATAAATCTCGGTGAAGTTATGTGAAATCATAGAAAACATATAAATACGAGGGTTGGGAGCGATAACATTGAAAACAAAAAAGTTTTTCTCACTAAAACTACTTTTTCAACCGATCGTTCCTATGGCAGCTATAAGCTTTAGTCATCCGATCCGGCCGGTTCAGACAAATGTGCAGCGTAATTGTACCAAAGACTTCGTGCCAAGTTTGGTTACGATAGCTTTAAAACTGACAGAAAAAAAAAAAGAAAAAAAAAAAAAAAAAAATTATAAAAACAACAGCTCGTCACGCTGATAAAAAATATATATACAGGGTTGCCCATATTCGACGGACCCATGTTTTTTTTTTAAAAATCAAAGAAAAAAATAAAAATTTGGCGGTTGGCAATCTTAATCATTTAATTTGTTTCAAGTAGATTTGTTTACATCAATTTTTGAATATGATATCTCTCAAATGGCCGCCTCTGGCGTTGATGGCGTATTGTGCCCTTTTTGCAGCATTTTCCATCGGTTTCGCCAACATTTCGGCCGGAATAGCGGCTATTTCTTCACGAATGTTGTCCTTGAGCTCTTCTACGGTCCTTGGCTTGTTAACGTAAACCTTTGACTTCAAATATCCCCACAAGAAGAAGTCAGGCGGCGTCAAATCGGGCGAACGCGGTGGCCAGTCCAAATCACCACTTTTCGACATCAAACGGCCCGGAAACAATTTCTTCAGAAAATCGATTGTTATGCGACTTGTGTGCGGTGGAGCGCCGTCTTGTTGAAACCAGAACTGCCTCATACGCTTTCGACGAATAATTGGCATCACAAAATTGGTCATCATGTCGCGATAACGCTCCTGGTTGATGGTAACAGCATGGCCATTTCATTTGGAAGAAAAACGGCCCAATGACCGTTTTCGCACTAACGCCGCACCAAACTGTGACTTTTTCGTCATGAAGAGGCACTTCTTGAATCTCCTCAGGATTTTCAGTGGCGTAAATATGGCAATTTTGCTTATTTACGGTCCCATTCAATGTGAAATGTGAAAATGTGAAATTTTTTAAAAAAACGTTGAGTTTCCACAATTGACTTGTTCTGTTGAATGTAAATTTCAACTATTTCAGAGCGCTCGCGTGGCGTGTATTGTTCCATGGTAAAAATCTGCTTGGACTGACGCTTCAAACGCGGTATGTCATTAAGCGATCTGACATCTCTGTCAAAAGTTATGGCGTTGCCAGATGGGTCCGTCGAATATGGACAACTGTTCTATTTAAATTCCAATAATTGTAGACAAATGCTTTTGATATTCTTTTTGTTTATTTTATTCCCAAGCTTTTCATTTTACTTTGAATACAAAAATGTGTATAAATATTTGTATAATAAATTTCCCAGTTATGCAGGTTTTCTCGTTAAATAAAAGATATCGTAATGATTTATGATTAACAATTTTCAATGCAATTAAATGGGTCATAAACTGCTAAATAAATGTGAGAAATTCACGTTTAAAAATGCAATAATAATAATTATGTAAATTTATAAAATACATAGCAATATGTAAATGTTGTTTTAAAATATACAAATCGATTTTGCGTAACTAAATTCTAAATTGCTTTATACATTCGATTAAATTGGAGTTTTGGGTCAAAAGCAGAGCCGATCACTTAAAGGCACAATTAACAAACAATATTTAATTAAATTAATTATATTTATAAGCGATACCCAAGTGTTTTCTCTTGTCGTGGAATTTGTATGAATCTATTTACAATCGTGTGGATGTGTATGTGTGTGAGTGCGGATGAGGAGTAACTTTATGTATTAAGCTTAGAAGTGGTCCACCTTGACGGAAACCGTGTGTGCGGATGCATTGCTGGGCAAATCAATGTTATCCCATTCGGTGTGCAAATTCTTTTCGCTATCGGTGGCCTTCAGGGCGAGACCAAGTGAGGCGGTGCGACCGGCACAGTGCGGTATGTTGAGTGTGACGGGCACCAGAAACTCAAGGCCCTGTGGCCCACACATCACCAGTGGCGACAGCATCGTTTCACCTACGAAAGGGAGGGAGAAATCATTTGAAATAAGTTAGAACAAATTGTGACAGTATCTTTAATTGTTTGTTTGGACAGGTGTGTGAGAGAAATACAATATAGTAGAGTTGGTTGTGTCAGGTGTTTTAGATGGTGAAATACAAGTATTGTTTAGGTGTAAAGACAAAAGACTAGAGAAGACAGCATAACAGTGATAATATAGATTTAGAGGTACAAAATAGAGCAAAAATGTACAGAACAGTGAATGGAGGTGCAATTTATATTAAATGAAAAATGTATATACAAGACGAATACAACAATTTTTTAGTACGCATTTACATGCGCACTCTCTTCTTTCAGCTCCCAACAAGTGATGTCTTAGCTAAAGTTTTATCAACCAGGCAAGGCTTTCATTATTTCTGTCAGCCATAGCCCCTGGGGGCCGAACACAAACCGAATGCATGCATTCAGAACTGTGTGTCAGAGAGAGGCAGTGATTTTTCCGACCTCTCTTCTGGGGAAAGCACGTTTGGCGCTAAATTATTCAAATCTCACTCTCCTTTCGATTCATTTTAGACACTTAACAATTGGTTACAGGGATCGGTCAACCTCATTTATTCATTTTTAGCTCGAAGCTTCATAAGCTGTTTTGAGTGAAATCCTGAGACCCCTTTTCTAAACTGTGAAAACGTGAATACAAGCTTCAGATAGTTTTTTAACTTTTGTTTTCATACCTTGGTGCTGAGACGCGTTCAACAAGGAAAGGTTCAGGCAAAGACATTAGAATATGAAGATGAGTAACGCCATACGATTTTTTGCAGCTGGCTTTTCAACTGGCTTTTGACTCTCTTGAAAAGCCAGAGAAAGAGAGCTCTAGAGCCAGCCGCTTTTTTGTACGCATACAGTTACAGCCGACGTCTGTAAGTGAAAATATTCTAAAAATGGGAAAGGGCGGAGCGGATTCAGAAAATCGCTGATAGATAGTTTCAGGATCGAAACAAGGTTCAAGAATAATTTGATTTTTCGCTAATTCAGAAAGCATACATGTATGTAAATTGAAACAAACTGAAACATTTTATAAACATAACAAAATTTCATAAACATTATGCTTGCAACTATTAGTTACTTTTGACGATTGAACAATTCAGTCATATTTTCCGATGTAGGTTGTTTTTGTTCTAAGATCAAATATATTTGGTTACATGGGTGCAACACTACAGATTTAAGAACTGAAAAGTGTGATAACTTTTTCTAAGTAATTTCTAAATGTGTGTGATTTAACGACCTTTATGATAATCAAACCATCAATAGTACCTTGGCTCTAGGTCTCGTTATGTTTGCACATTACCAGCGTACTATTGATGGTGTCACTTCTAAATATGTACGAAAATTCTGAGGTATAAACACTAATAAAACGAGAAAGCAAAGCTAACTTCGTCTGTACCGAAGTTTTGATACACTTGAAATAGCTTGTCACAACGGTTAGCGACTTCGACCAAACTTCGCAAATCAGCTTAAAAACATGACATATTAACCATGACCGTGTTTGAAAACGATAATATTGAGAACAAACCAGTTTTTCTCACTTAAACACATTTTCCGAACGAACATTTGTATAGCAGCTACAAGAAGAAGTCATCCGATCCGGTCGGTTCCGACATATTAGCAGTGTGCAGTAAAAAGAAGACTCTGTGCAAAGTTTCAGCTCGATAGCTCCCAAACTGAGGGACTAGTTCGCGTAGAAACAGACAGACGGACGGACAAAGCTTAATCGACTCAGCTCGTCATGCTGATCAAGAATATATACACTTTATGTTGTCGGAGATGATTCCTTCTATGCGTTACAAACTTCTAGGCAAAATTATAATACACTTTTCAAGTGTATAAAAACCTTTATGATTGCATTTAGGTATTCTGGAAAGCATGAAAAACAAGAAAGAAAGTCGGACAAGTCCGACTACAGGGTTTGCCCGGAAACTTCGGATAGTGCACGCACCAACTGGATTCGTTAGAGGGCGTTCCTAGCTAACGAACGAGCGGCTGGTCAGTTGTCTCCGAGCACCTGGAGAGTCAGGACAGGCATTTTCGCGCGACGTGTTTCTGTGAGTGGTGCAAGTCGGCAAGCGGTACGCTATTAAATTCTGTGTGAAACTCGATAAATCTGCGACAGAGACGTTTGATATGATCAAGCAGGCTTACCCAGATGTTGCTTTAGCTAGAAGTGGTGTGTTTGGGTGGCGCCGATGAAGACCGTGCTGGAAGACCTTCGACTTCGACAAACACCGACAATGTGACTCGAGTGCGCAAAGTTTTGAACTCAGACCGTCGACTAAGTATTTGGTTAATTGCCCAGATGTTAAATTTACCAAAATCTTTGCTTCGTGACATTGTGACGGAGCATTTGAGCATGCGCAAAGTGTGCGCAAAGATGGTCACAAAAGTGATCTTGAAAAGTGACTTCTTGTGTACAGCTACCTGACCAAGGCCGGCATTCCAACGCTTCCGCAGCTGCCCTATAGCCCATGTGCCCCCGCCTTTTTTTTTTGTTTTCTCGCCTGAAAAGGCCGATGAAAGGCAAGAAGGAAGGCAAGCAATTTAAGCTATTTCAGAGAATGCCATCCGTGACGCCTTCAATGCTTGGAAATCGCGCGGGCAGCGCTGCATCAACGCAGTAGGAGCCTAGTTTGAAAGAATTGTAGCGATTGGCTCAATAAATTTTTTTAAATCGATTCAGTCCTATTACTTTCCGGACAAACTCTGCGTTTCTGATCGATTTAAGTTGAAAGCCACAGAAAGTGGCAAAAAAACCATAAAGTGTGTGTGGAGTGCTGCCCATCATAAGTGCTTGTTTTCCTTATAACATGACTATCGTTCATCTGATCTTTATCATTATTTTGGCAAATCGATAAATAATTTTGATTACTAAACATGTCTAGAAGCTACGAACCTTCTATTTACAAAACTTAAGGAGACATGAGGTTTTTTTTCCAAATTTCGCTAGCTTGAGGGAGGCGTGCCAAAAATTGAAAGTAAACTGAATAGGCCTGCTAGTATAAGAAGTGTATGTCGCATACATGTCATACTTCTCTTACCATCTCTGAGATCCGTTTGTTCGTACGGACAGACAGACGGACATGGCTATATCGACTAGGCTTTTGATGCTGATCAAGAATGTATATGAGGGTCGGAAATGATTCCCTCTCCCTGTTACATACTTTTGCACAAACTTAATGTTTATGTTATGTACCTTCGGTACAGAGTATAAAAACATACAAATACTTCACCCCTTAAGACCTACATTTGGAAGGTTTGGTACAGTTCGAATCCAAGCCAAACCAGTTTTGCAGGGTTTGGGTTTCGACTGTATAAAGGGGCAAGACTAGCTTCTTAGCACTCTCTGGAGTTTTGTGCCTTAGTCTTAAGGCTCACAGTTTTGGAGTTAGAAATTTTAAGGTCGATGTAAAAACTTCATTTCAGTGCCCTTAATCTCCTAAGTTTAATGAGATTTGTTAAGTCTCCGGTTGTGTTGCAGTGGTTTTATTCCCCGAGGAGAATCTTCTTAGATATTACAGAGATGCTGAAAATGTTAGAAAAGTTAAGCAGCTGCGGTTAGTTCAAATGAATGAGGTTACATGCAACAAGCGACTAAGTGACTACCAGTTAGTTCTACTTTCTCAACGACAAACTACATCTAAGGATTAAAGACATATAAAGGATAATATTGTTTTTACCATTCACCAACTTCTATAGACAACATTCAATAGACAACGCATTCATTCGCAAACAAAATCAAAATATATAAATCGTGTGTGGATTGTTGCTTAGTTATTGTTGTCGGTAAGACAATGATAGAGAGAGAGAGAGAGAGAGAGTGGTAAAGGTATGTTAGACCAACCATGTTCCATGTCCAGCGGTGGACCGCCCACAGCTTGTCCCATGCGAGGATCGCTCACGGTGAAGTAGATCTCTTGACGCACTCCCGGCGGAATGGCACCCGGTGGAATCTGCAGCGAGACATGCCACAGTTGGTCCGCCAAGGTGCCGCCAGTGGAATCGAAGAAGCCACGCATGGTACTGGGCTCACGCGGCATACTGGGAAAGGGACCACTAGCCGCTGAAGCGGCAGCTGGAGCTGAGGTGGGTACAGGGCCAGCAATGGGCAAGGACATGCTGCTGCTGAAGGGAGTGCTAGTGGCATTGGGTGGACCCACGGGCAGGCTGGCCTGGGAGGTGTACTGAGTCTCAATGGAGGTGCAGCTATCACCAATGGGTGAGCTCGGTGGAGGACCAGTGCGTTTTAGGATGTTTGATATATGGAAGGGAGCTCGATTGGAGCGTGGTGTGAGAGGCTGCTGGACAGGAGGTGGGGGCGGGGCCAGTTCAGGCACTTGATCGGCCGCCTCAAATACCTCATCGGACATGTTTTGGGTGTCACTGGCCATCATGGCCACATTGTGCCGTTTATTTTCAATGGCTGTGGCTTGCTCAGTGGGCTCTTCCTCATCATCATCATCATCGTCATCTTCTTCGCCCTGCACTAGGGGTGCTCTGCCTGGATTCTCAATGACCGTATCCGAGGACTTTTGCAAATCTGAACGACTTAATGTTGAATCTTCATTGGCAAGCTCCTCCGGCTGTGCATTGATCTCCACCTGCACTTGTTCAGTTTTGCCCTCCTTCTTCTCATCAGTCTCATTCTCCCGCGATTGCAGTATGCTCTCCTCCTTGCTCTCATATATGGGAGCAGGTCTACCCACATCCCTTTTCGAAGCATATAAAGGCTCGGCCATGCTATCCAAGGCCTCGCGTCTTGTTTGATAGATCTGATCTCTGAGCTGGGTGCGGGTTTTCAAAGCACTCTCTTTGGCCTCTCTACGGGACTGATAAATGCTCTCCGAGTTAGATCTCTCCGAGCGATCATCCCTCTCGGATTGGCTGCTGCTCTGTGGACTAAACTCACGCTCCATATCACGCTTGCCCTGGCTGATCCGCTCCTGCATTTCCCTCTTCGATTGATACAAATGATTGCGTTGCATCTCCCGCTGGACTTCTCTGCGGGACTGATACAGTGGCTCCTCTTCGACCTGCTCATTGGCCGCACCCGGATAGAATCTTCTACGAGTCATCACCTCAGAGTTGGGGGCCCTTCGTTGATCTGGCATCATGTAGGCTCCATGTCGGGTCTGATAGATCTCCTGCTGGGGATCCTGTTCATAGCCCGGACTGATCATGGGACGTCTGCCGGGACCACGATCGGCTGTGGTTGTGCTATGGCGACGCACTATTCTACGGCCACCTCGTCCAGAGCCAGCTGCCGCCTCTGCCTGGCGACGTTCCAGATCAATGCAGGCACGATTGGCATACAGATCATACTGATCGTAGTCATAGCCATTATCCGCAGCAGGACGCGGCATGCGTGGTACGGTACCTCCAATATTGCCATAAATATCCTCACTCTCCAAATTCTGATAGGTGCTATTCATCATGTCCTGCTGACCAGGTGGAGGATAGTGACCACGGTAATACGGATCAGAGGAAGGCGGCATCATGCCATGTGCTTGATCATAGGCAGCCGGGTATGTGGGATACTCATCTGGATAATAGGGTCTTTGTACACCCCTCTCCAGCATGGATTGCTGTCGTCGCAGACCCTTGGGTTTTCGCTCTGGCTCAACCATGCTGTTCATACGCCTTAAAGGACGAGTGGTCTTCATCAGAGCATTCTTGAGGGCAGCCAATGGACTCTTGAGCATCGATTTCTTTTTCTTATGCGGCGGCAACGGAGGCGCTGGACCCATCTCCAGGCCATGGTCATCGTAATACTGCTGTTGCTGGTGAGAAGGCTGACTATGACCACGATTTGTGCCATAGTGAGTATAATAATTGGGATCTTGGACATGCGGCGGTCGTTCGTGGGGATAACGTGGCGCCGAACGCGATCTTTGCATGGCATGATGCGGATGTGGATGCCCTCCAGGTGGTGGTGGTGGAGGCATTGCATAGTAATCATCGTAACGTTCATCGTACGGCTCCATTTCGCTAGAGTTTTATAGTATTTTTTGTGTGGTTAGCGAAATAAGTGGAAATCGCGGAAAAAGGGGGAACGCCTAGGGATAAAAGCTAACTCTTAAAAATTTACTGCCCTAACGTCTGGGTGTACGTATTGGATTTAGGTTTTCAGATGGATAAAGTGGTTATTCACAAATCTCACAATAAGTAAAATATTTCTCAATTACTTAAAGTGTTTGTTTAGCCGGCTAAAGGTCAACGGGTTAATATATAACTCAATAATCAACACAAATTAACAGAGATTTATTACATTTGGACAGCAATTGGTTCGTCTGTACAGTAACAGTCTGTTTTTAAGGTTCTCCAGGTCCTCTCATCGTCAGACTTTGTTGCTAACGCAATCAAACAAAGTAATAATTTATTCTGAAGAGCATACCATTTATATAACGTATTAGACATCCCATCTACGCGGTTTCTACCGTCCATCCGGTATTCTTCGATAGAACTAGAAAGCATTGGTTTTGCTATTCAGCCTTTCAATTCGGAATAAAGCGATTAGTTCGGTTTATTGGTTCACTCTCAGTTTATTATTAGGCTGTTTCCGTTTTTATTTTCGGAAAATTATTCACAATTCTTATATGCTAAAAATGTGAATTAACGGAAACGATATGTCAGATTGTCCTCGTATCCTCGGAACACAAAGAATTGTAAAGTGCTCAATGTCCTACTAGAAAATACGAAACTGGCTGAACTTGGACTATGATAAAAAAGCAATCTAGAATTTTGAGAACATAAAGAACTCATTCTGAATGGGCTTATATCTAAGATGTATAGATATTATAGATGACGCATCTGACGCAAAAATCGATTGTTCTTGGTAGCTGACTTTGGATCCCGAAAAAAAGTTTCAAATGGATGCTGCTCTACATATGTATAAAGTGTAGTGTTGGGTTGTTCATGAGTGAGTGAACAAAATTGAGTTGTTCTTTAAACTGAGCGATCGAACATGTTCTTCTTTAATTGTTAATTTTGAGCATGGAGCAATTAGAATTTGTGAGAACGTTTGCGCTGCCTCTCAATTTTGGTGCTGAACGATAGTGCCCAAAAAGATACTTCAAAGTGCCAGTAGGAAATCACTGTGGTTAGAGGGAGATGACCATAACCCAAATGTATCCAGAGAGAGCGAACAGCTGACCAAAAAGTATCTGGAGAGCGTAAATGAGAGCGAACAGCTGACAATTTTCTGACAGAAGCGGTGTAGACTGAGCAACGTTCCTCTCTAATACTCTTTGCTCCATGCTCTGAGTAGTTTTTGAGTTGTTGTTTTGCTCTGTTGTTTTCTTGCTCTGTGAGTTGGTCTGTCTGTCTCGCTCTGTGTGTTGAACCCTGACATCTGTTTAGTATCTAGCTCAATGAACTGTTCAGTGTGACCTGTCTGTTGATTTAGTTCACTGTTTGTCGTGAATTTATGGCAACTCTGTATTAAGCAGCTTTTAGTTTGGCAATCTTTAATCAGAAAGCAAGCCGATATTTGGAATCATTTCACCGAATTGAATATTAAATCGGCGAAATGTAAGTATTGCAACAATACCTTAAGTTGCAAATCACAAAACAATCTAAATCGGCATTTAAAAAAACACTCCGCAGCAGTCGAACCAGTTGTCCGGCAGAACAACAACAATGACAATTCTGCCCCTTGTGGAAAATGTCGATCAATTCGGACTTATAAGCCAAAAAGCTTTGTGTATAAGCCAGCACCTGCACCGTCAATTGGCTCGAATGATCGCTAAAGGACACCATCCTCATTTTTCTCCACTGAGAAGACAATCCTCAGAAGTGAATAGGAAAAAGTGAACAAGAACAACTGAACAAGAGCGATTTGAGTGAGTTGACACACTTAGAAAAAAAGAACAAGTGAACATGTTTAGTGAAATGAACAACCTTTGCTCAACACTAATATAGTGTCTTTGACTATATCAATCTGGCATCGCTAGTACTAACTTGGGCTAGTACTAACTTTGTCTTTGAGTGTTATCCATTGCAGAGAATCGAACGGCGAAACAATATTCAAAATTTAATCGAAAATCGATCTGAGCTGCTACCAGCAAAGTACGTTTGACTTTGCATGATGACGTTGAGAAGTACACAAAGCTCCGTCAAAATAGGAAAGAACCTTTCCGAACCATTTGATACCAAAAGAGGTTTTAGGCAGGGCGATACCTTATCGTGTGACTTCTTCAATCT
This sequence comes from Lordiphosa stackelbergi, assembly GCA_018904235.1. Lineage (NCBI taxonomy): Eukaryota > Metazoa > Arthropoda > Insecta > Diptera > Drosophilidae > Lordiphosa > Lordiphosa stackelbergi. The sequence goes on along the minus strand of JAEIFU010001102.1, from coordinate 55,488 downwards.
ACTGATGGAATATAAATATACTGCGTCGGTGCCCAAATGCCAACAGATCGGGCACCATCGTGAATAAAGATGTAATCCTACACGCATATGCCGATGATTTTGACATTATCGGCAAAAACGTACGGGCGGTAAGCAGGGCGTTTTCAGAGATTGAGAGGCAGTCTGAACTAATGGTTCTAGCAGTAAATGAGGACAAGACGAAATACCTAGTATCCGCGGACAAAAAGTCCTTGCGTCTTGGACAATCTGTTACAATGGGAGAATACAACTTTAAAGTAGAGGATATTGTCTACCTCGGAACGACGATAACCAGCGACAACAACATCAGTCTGGAAATCCGACGAAGAATCACTCTTGCAAACCGATGCTACTACGGGCTAAGTAGGAAGCTCAAGAGCAGAGACCTCAAGCGAAGAACAAAATTAGCCCTATACAAGTCGCTTATCATCCCAGTCCTGCAATACGGCGCAGAAGCATGGACAATGACAGCAGCGGATGAAGCGGCGATTGGCGTGTTTGAACGAAAGATTCTTCGGAGGATTTATGGACCTTTAAAAGTTGGCGATGATTTCCGCATTCGAAATAATGACGAACTGTATGCTGAGCATGGAGGAAGAGGCAAACAGGGGAGACCTCCTCTACGATGGGACGACCAGGTGCGGGAAGACATTGCCAAGCTTGGTGTGACCAACTGGTGCCAGCTCGCACGGAACAGAGGCGACTGGAGAGCATTACTTGCAGAGGCCCAGGCCGTCAAACGGTTGTAATGTCCAATAAAGAAGAGAAGAAGATCTGAGCTGAATTGACCGCTCAGCTGTCATATAATTAAAGTGTGCTGGCGTTACCTCTTCCTAGGATGTCTTATAAATTTAATAGATTTTTTGAAATTCGATTTGGTGGATATTGCCACTTAAAAAAAAGCATGAAATCTAATATCGCCATGACCAAACTTAATAAAAACTTATGTATATGCTTTGTAGATCTTGCGAAATAACGAGAAGTTTGATACAAAAATTGAGGAAAGATGTAGCAGAAGTAACGATTTTCTTAATAAAATTTTGCATGTTCCCTGGCAAGAAGTAAACAACACATTCGTGAAGTTCATGTAAAAGGTTTTTGACGTCATTTAACTTTGAACGGTTGAATTTACATTGATGCCAGTAAATGTTACGTCGTCCTTCTTGTACCTTCAAATCATCAGCGATCAATTGTAGTTAATTTAACGAGAAGGTGAGATTAACTTAATTACAGTATCACTTGCTCGTTTTAACCAGGGTTTGTATTGCTTAATAAAAACAGCAAATATCCAAAAAAAATTTTATTTGTAATGTCAGCAGCTAAAACAGTTTTCATATCCATTGATAGACAGGACACATATGTTTTAAAACAACACAATGTTAATTTAAAAATAGCCGGTACTTTAAATTTCGACATAATTAGTTAAGTATGGTCACTTAAGGCTGGTGGCCCAAGTTGACGAAATATATATGACGAATTGAGCTGAATAAGTTACTTCTCAGGTTTTTACACTTTTTTTATTAAGATATGTGACAATTGGACCAAGGATGCTAACAAGAACTCAGGTCCTGTAAATACGGCTTAAGAGAAACGATTATAACTCTAAGTTTACAACAGACTCTCAGACTCATCAGTAAGCTGAACGGAACCGTTTTACTTTCCGGTTTTCGATTCGGTTTTGCATTCTCAATGTATGTTTGGTTTGCGGTTGGGTTTACAAGCTGGAACTAGCGGTTCTGATCGGTTCAGATAAAAGAAATCCGGAAATCACGAAAACAAAGCAGAGATCTGTACGGGTACTTCATATTTTTGACACTCGAGTGTCTCAACCACTGCAAAAAATGTATGCAGTCGTTACTCCCCTCCTGGTATATTTGTGCTTCATCATACAACTCATCTCTAATACTCGTGCTAGCAGAGAGCGGGTGTTGATGGAATCACCATTTGATTTGAAGCTCTCTCATAACAACAATAAAAATTTAACGGCGTTTACCGTTGCATTTCCGAAAACAAAAGAGAGCGAGTGCAATAAAAGTTACACATGCCCTTGTATTACTAGTATGTGCGCTCTGAGCGAATGACTGTCACTCGCTGACGAAATCAACATGCTGCGTAGGGTAAAGCAGAATCCACCACATTGACAGACGAGCACACAAGACACTCAGTCACAAAAATACCAATCCAACAACGAGTGAGTATTTGATTTAACTTAAAATTTTGCGTACTTGTGTCAGGAAAACAGGCATTCTGGCAGATCTCTGATCCAAAGAACTGGCGACCCAAATGACAAAAAAAACTCTTGAAAAAATATAGCCCAAACAATGACAATAAAAGGGACACCATAAAATTTTCGAATTTTTTCACTTGGGCTTGTACTAGGCCGACGGGCCTGTAGTTTTTAATAAATTTCCAAACAAGGCTACTTTTGGAAACACATAGCGGCTACAGTAGCCAAAGCAAAATTGTATTTAAAAATTGAGTTCACCGAATCAGCTAAGTTTATTCAAATGATATCTTGCTTGAATCTGAAATGGTCTTATACTATTCGTCAATTAATACTTTCCAAGTTAAATTGTATTTACTAATACTATTTTTAAATTTTGTGAGTTTTGTGAACTGATTTCTACGAACTTAAGTACAAATTATCTGAATCCAATACGTACAGGTCGTGCCCTAGAACATTGCTGCAAATTGTTTCGCAAAAACACACAAGCGCATATATAAATTATATAATTTTTGTAGGTAAAATACTTTTGCAAAAATTAACCAAAATTGTAAATAAATTAAATACCTTATACCATGATTTTTTTATATTCAATTTCAATGTAAACAACATTTATAAAAAGTTCTATTAGTTTTATTTTTAGTGTTAGTTTTTTGTTGTTTTTGTTTTAATTCGACTTATACCCAAAACCGTAGTTAGATTCAAATACCCAAAAATAAGTATTGAACACTAAATTGAAACACAGTTCAGAAATAAGCATGAGAATAAAAAAATGTATTGTATAAAAGAAAAGTTTCGTAGGAAAAGAAAATGGATACGAAAAATTGTATATTTGTAAATGGATGTAAAAAGTTAACCCGAAAAATGTTTTATTTTCGTTTTGTTTTTTTTTTTTGTTGCATGTGAAGCATGCATTCGACCAGAATTTTGTACAACTCGCAAATTTGTTAAGCATTTCTTTTGTTTGGTTAATAATTTTGGTTATTGCAAAATACAATAATTATTTAATATATATGTGCGTTTTGGTGAAATTTTTGCAACGAATTGTTTCCAAATCGAATAAATTTTTTAAAATATTTTTTGTATAAATATAATGACCATTAACCGCATGAATATAAGTATATGAATATTGGCAGTATGATTGACTGACTGATTGATTGATTGACAGAATGGCATAATAACAAAAATAAAAACATTTTTCGTTAACACAAATGTTGAGAGATTTTGGACAAAGTGTGTATAGAGATTTAAAGGATTTTCCTCAGTTGCAAATTGCAATTTCTTTGTTTATAGCTTTTCCTCTCTTTTTGCATAAGCGGGACAGGGGGAAATGTTGTAGTTTGTGTGTGGTATTGCTTACCTCATGTTGTGATGGTGCCCGGCTGTGGCGCCGATTTGTGGTTTACGATATAATTCGAATGCTGAGCCACGCTGCTCACGGCTACCAGCCAAATCAAGGGCATGTCGTTCGGGTGTATGGGGCGGAAGATTTCCTAAAAGAATTTTTGACATTAAACATGACTTTTTTTTAGAGTTTAATGCTCTTACCAATTGGCGGCGGCATGCCTCTATGTGGTGCTATGTATGGACCCGTACCGCTGCCTCCATTATAATGATGACTATTACCACTATAGCCATTGGCAGGCGGTGGATACGGTTGTGGTGGCGGTGCCTGGCCATAATTTCCATTGCTGGCACCATATGTGGGCTGTTGCATGTGTCCATTGCTGGCCTGACCCTGATGCGGGGAACCTGGTGTCTGTTGTTGGCCATAATGATGATGCGATGGTGTAGGGGGATAGTAAAAACCATTTGGCGAACGTGGCGAGCCAGAATCCTTTATCAATCAAAAGAGTTTAGTTATATGCTTTAATTTTGAACTACCGATCACTACTTACTCCGTTCTCCCAAGGAGTGGTGCCGCCACTGCCACTGCTACCACCACTTTGCACAGGTGGACGATAGTTCTTGGGCTTGGGTGGCGGCACTGGTTTGAAGGGTCCACTGCCATTGCTGCTGGGTGTGCCGCTGCCATTTAATTGGCCATTATTGACATTGGGTGGCGGTACAACGCCATGCGGATTCTTCGGTAGCTTGCTGTAGTCGGCTTGGGAAACGGAATTGTTGCGGCTGTGTTTGGGGATTGATGGGTTGTTGTTGTTGCATTTTATGGGACGGAAACAGTGTGCATGATGTTGATGTGTGACGGGCACAAGACATAAGCAAGAAAAAGAGAATAAGAAATTCACATAATTATAAGAAAATGAGTGAAAAACTGTGAGAAAATGTTCAATGATGCAAATTACGAAAAAACGGTGGCTGGGCATTCAGATTAAAGCTATATCAGAAGAGATATCGTTTATTGCACTCGGGAATTGCTATTTACACGCTTACATAAGAAGGCGGTGCTTTCGGTAATATGGAAGAGTTCCAAAAGTTCTTAATTATTTCAAAGGGTTACAGTGCAATATCGTTTATTTCGAATTCGTTTCTGCCCGCTTAGACGAGCGTATCGTAGGCAGAGACACTGGGCATCAGGGTTGGTCTCAACAGACGTGGGGCAGCCAAGGGTCTACGATTCAAGCCCCTAAGTTGCAGGGCACACGGCGAGGGCGTGGACACGTTTGAGGTTGATTGGGTAAAGTGCGGCGAAGTGAAATGCAAGTGGGACATATGGGGCACATATAAATGATAGCGTCTAATGGACGACATATATATAAATATACAATACAATGTTTATAGATAAAATATCGATACCATACATGGTGTATTTAAATATGCATGCGAAATTAGTTCGAAATGGAACGGAGAACGTCGGAGAAAAAGAAAGTAACAATTATACCGTATACTCATACATAGATATGTACAGTTGTGCTTGAGCGAGCTGCAACAGCCGAAACGTACCTGTATTTGCCGTAATCGGTTTTCGTTTCCACCAATGGTTTCCGTGGACTACCATCTAGACCCAGATTCGAGGGGCGCTGAGGCGTACCATTGCGTGGATCTGAAAAGGTAACACAATTAAAGGGGCTCCAGGTGCTTTTGTTTTCCAAACTTACCTATATTACGGGACGCGTTCATGTCATGATAGTGCGGCCGGCCGGGACTGCTTTGGCGATTTAGATCATTCGCAGCACCAAACCCACGATGATCATGTGGTGCACGACCGTAATCATGAGGTTGGCCCACTGGCGGCAAGGGACGACCACTGGATGAAGAGAATTTGAGAAAACCGGTTAACAAATATTAAATATGTTGGATTTGTTAGAAAAAAATAATTCAAGGTCAATAAATCATGGAGCAATGAGTATTAGAGATAAAATGTACACTGTCTTTTAATAGTGAGTGGTGATAGGCGATAGTCCGCATTGAGAATCTCATTGTCCGTATAGAAAATCACAGTGGTTAGAGCGAGACGGCCATATTCCCAAATGCACTCAGAGAGCGCATGTGAGAGCGAACTAATTTCTGACAGAAGCGGTGTCAACTGCGCAACCGCTCGGACTATATACTTATGTTTGTTCACATCTCTTAAAACAGGACACACACACTGTACAGCTGTCTCAAGATCCTCCCGGTTCTATGATAACCTGGTTTCATCTATCTACTGCAAGTCGGCAGAGGCCTTTGCTATAACTATTTGGGAATTCAAAAGGCAGCACAAGTGCAAGAACTGACAACAACAGACAACGGAAAACTGACAAAAGTGTTTTAATTTGTGTTCACCCATTTCTGCCGTTTTAGTGGAAGAAATTAGATCACCTCAGTTAACACACTTGTAATTCTTTCTTTATTACCGACTCTATCGCTGGTTGAAAACAAAGATGTAAAAAAAAAAAAAAAAAAAAAAAAAAAAAAAAAAAAAAATTAAAAAAAAAAAAAAAAAAAAAAAAAAAAAAAAAAAAAAAAAAAAAAAACTTCTTTTTTTTTAGAAAATATATCCCCGTTTGAAAAACGATCAAATTATTCGGTTTTAAAAGTTGTGCCTTTGAGTGAGGAAATGAAAGTAATTGACAATTTTCATGTCAACGGTTTTATATCTTTTATCTATCCAATATTTTCATATTAATAAGTCATATTTTGAGAAGATTTTAAAGTAACCATAAAAATATTGGGCATTCAATTTGATTTAAACGTTATTATTATAAAGTTGTACCCCAGAAATTGCATGTAGACGAAAGCAAAAACGATCGAAATGAAACCGAGCTGTTCGCAATTCCGCATCAGCGCATGCGCAGTGCTGATCGAAATTGCTTATGTTACCATTGCTGAATTATAGTTCGAAAACGATTCGAACTTTCATTCGAAAAGTAAATCGATTTCTATTTCACTCGGAAACGGGAACATCAAATGAAAACGATTCGGAAATACAATTGTTTTACTTTTTAAATCCACTCGGAAATGGGAACAGACCTGATTAATTCATTTATTTATCATTCTTAAAGCATTTATTAATTAGTTCCAATTGAATATTACACAATAAGGCAAAATTTTTCTTTGTAAGCTCTTTTCATTCCAAGGCCTAAAATTATTATTAAAATTGAGGGAAGCTAACTTCGGCTCGACCGAAGTTTATATACCCTTGGAGCATGATACATATATGCCTGCCAGTTTTTTATATGGCAGCTATACAATATATTCAACCGATTTCGATTAAACTCTCCAAAATTATGTTGATACAGATAATATTCATAACACGAAAGTATAAAGACGCTACCATTGCGAACAAAAAAGTTTTTCTCATGAGAACTATTTTTTCGATCCATCGTTCCTATGGCAGCTATATGCTATAGTCATCCGATTTGGATCAGACTTGACAGAATTATGTGTTAGCATATCATATTGATCAGTAACGATAGCGATAGCGTTGAAAACAAAAACGTTTTTAATACTAAGAATTTTTTCGGATCTAGCTTTTGTATGGCATCTATATTATATTGTTGCCCGATTTCCATAAAACTTTCTGAAAATATGTGAAGCATAGAAAACCTATAAAATCGAGGTTTGGGAGCGATAGCATTGAAACAAAAGAGTTTTCCCACTAAAACTACTTCTCAACCGATCGTTCCTATGCTATATATCCGATCCGGGTGCTATAGTCATCCAATCCGGGTGGTTCCGACAAATGTGCAGCGTATTTATACCAAAAGACTTCGTGCAAAGTTTGGTTAAGATAGCTTTAAAACTGACGGAGGAGATAGCATAGAAACAGACGGACGGACGGACGGACGGACGGACGGACGGACAGACGGACAGACGGACGGACATGGCTATATCAACTCATATTCTTTATGTGGTCGGAGATGCTCCCTTTTATGCGTTACAAACATCCGGACAATTTTAATGTCCTTTAATGACGTTTTAATGACTTTTATAGCAGATAGAAAAAATTTAATAAAACATTTTTTTGAACCGAACCCTTTTCTACTTTTTTTGGCTCCGATTCAGATTAGGGTTTAGGAAGAAAAAAAATTATTTTGCTCCGGTTCAGGTTCGGTTCAGTCTTCCCAAAAATTCCGGAGTCTCCAAATCCATTGAGTATTAATAATGGCAAAGTTTAAGGAAGCTAACAATGAAAATGAAAAAGTTTTTGTCACTAAAACCCATTTTTTGACCCATCGTTTCTATAGCAGTTATAATACCCAGCTATATACCCATAACTAAAAAAGAGGAAATTTTTTGACGAGAGATTCAGCACTGTTTTTGGAGATGGAAATTCAATTGGAACATCTTATGTTCTAACTAGATTTTCTGATAAAAAATGAAATCCCTCGAAGTTCTGTGACACCGACGATTTTTTCGAAAGATTTTCAAACCAACCATCGGCAAAATCTCTATTTCTGGGTTGGCAACTCTTTGAAGAGTCTTGAAATAATTTCTTCCTACGAGTCTGCTCGATATTTCTTGACTTAGCTTGAGCTTAAGTATTTACAATAATAATAAACCTATAAAGGGATAGTGCAAACTCAAAGTAGAAACCCATCTAAATTTAAGGTTTAACGCTCAAAGCAGGGTTCGGCAAAAAACAGAATCACATTTTGGAATTGCGTATGTGTTGCTACCAGAGATCTTTTGACTATACTGCTTAAATGCGGTGTGACTGACACTCGAAATTTTACAGTCGAGTCAAACACACACTCTTTCTGTTATTGGTATTTTGCGACTGAGTCTCTCGGTTGATCATCTATCAAAATGGTTGTTTCTGTATTGAGGGGCACCGCATGTCACAGTCACACATATGTAAAAACATAGGTATGCATAACTTGTATTGCTCTCGCTCTCGTCTCTTTTCTCTCCTCTTTGATAAAGCAACGGCAAATGCCGCTAAGTTGTTGTTATCTCAAGAGAGAGAGAACAAATGAGAGGGAGAGAGAGTAATACAAAGAGCGTTTTTGGGTTGATTCCATCCATGGTATAATTAACAAGGTAGAGGCGTCAGAATTTCACCATGAGGGAGAGGTACTAGTTGATATGAACATGTGAGAGCACGTTGACATCCCCTTTGCTACTGATTGTTTTTCACCAGTGAACTGGTAGCCCACTTTAATCACTTCACCATGTATAATTACATTATGATTCCATCAACACTTGAGTGTGAAAAATATCAAGTACGAATCCGGTAAACTTGTAGTTGCGGTGCACTCGTGCAGATCTCTGGTAGCTACTATGTAAAAAGAAGTTAGTTTTGCTCAACGGCATTGTTTGCCAAGCAACGCAGCGATTAGCTTAAGCTGTCGCTGTGTTAACGCTGTTGCCGCTGAGGACTTTTGTATGCACAGTAGATAGTGGCGCACCGAACTTTGGCTAAGAGTAAGTGTACCAAGATTCTTGGCCTAGGATTTCTACTGCTCTGTTTACTTTTCACAAAATCCTTTCTTAGTTCCCTTCTACTTTCTAAAGGGAAATGTTGCGTAAGGATTATTTTCTGATCCATTTTGTAAGACTTTATAAATTGTTTTGGCTTACCTTGCTGGCACTGATTTGAGATCATCGGGCGCATTGGGCCCTAAGCGACCCAAATTCTGCATTTGTGTATTATTGTATGAATCATAGCTAGAGACGCTGTCATAGGTGGATGCTCCTCCTGTGCCGTTGGTCTTGTGCTGTGCTGCGTTAATGCGTGCCTGACGTTCCAGGGAGGCATGCTGTTGCTGTTGTCGTTCAATGGTATCTCCACTTCCTCCTCCTCCTCCAGCCAAGGCATTGCGTGTGATATACTCAGCCTGAACATCGTCCTGTACCACTGGTTTGCCAAAGAGACGTTCCTGTGCACTGCGACCCAGGGTGCCACTTGAGCTGCCATTTCTAGAAGACGAACCAGAAGTGTTGAGTGGCAAATCGCCTGGCTTGGATTGGCGATCGATGCGTGGTGGCAGATCTGGTGCATTAATGCCGTACAAAGATTGTGGTCGTGCGGCAGCAGGGTCGATTGATCCAGCTGGCTGGGGCTGCTGCTGCTGTTGTGGAACACTTGTTCCATAGATGCTGTATTTGCTGGAGTCCAAGGTTTGACGACGATTTGGTGGCGGTTGAACGCCATGATCATAGGGGACCTGTTTAGTGCATTTTGGGTGAGGATCGAAGGATAGCGAAATATATTAGCACACGGTGTTGGCTTGGACTTTGGTTTGGATTTTTAGTTAGGAGCATGCTAAGGTTGAGTTTTCCAATTTGTTTCTTGGATGCCTCTTACCGTATATGGAGGTGGTAGTCCTTCACCAATTATGTCTCTGTCCCTATCCAAGTTATCCTGATTAGTGGCGATCGATGGATCTGAGCTCGCTTTAACCAATTGCGGCAGATTGCCCAAGGACAATGATGCCGATGGCCCGGGACTGAGTTCCAAATCAGATTCGGGACTTGATGCATACGATAAACGGGATGTGGTCATGGGGAATAGGAAATCATCGGAGAGGGATTCTACGGGCTGCGGTTTTGGTTAAGGCGCAGGGCAAGTTAAATTTTCAAATTTTTAGCGGTAAAAAGTTTCGCGTTTTCAAAATTTTTCCAAAAGAATTTTCAATCAAAAACAGCAACAAGAAACATAAAATAAAAATTATATGATTGATTTGAGATTTGAATTTGAATTGGATTGCCAAGCATTTGGAGTACGTAATGTAGGGACGAACACAAGATTTTTAAATTTAATTTTTTTTTTTTTTTGATTGGACGAGGACATTTTGATTATTTTGGGGGTGTGTGTGTGTTTGTGTGGAGGATTTATTATTATGATGATTAAGCGGGGAATGACCATGATGATGTTTTGGTGTGGTTTCGATTTTGGTATGTAAATAAAAGAAACAAATGAAAACGAAAAACATTTAGTTAGCAACTTGATAAAATTGATTAATATTATTTTGTTTTATGTAGCAAAAAAACTTTTACTGGATATTCAGCGATTTGATTTTTGCTTTAGACTTAAGCTAGATAATGTAAAATAATTGGAGGAATATTTTGAATGTGTGTAGATGAGGGGGGAGATAGGTTGTAGGTGGCCATTCGTTGAGTGTGACAATAAGAATAAGACAAGATAGTTACGCGTCGTATCAATATGTGGTAGAACCAAGGTTTCCAGCTCTGGAAAGCCCAGATATTTTTATTTACCTTTGAATTTGGAAGAATCTGTTCATTGGGACGTTAAGTTTCAAAGCTAACATAGAAATCTTAGTCCGAAAAAACAAACAAATAGAATACAATTTATCGTTTCGCATCTGAAAAACGTTCTAAAAAATTTTCAAAGTTTGGGCTCGATTTGATCGCTGCTACATGTTGTTGCTTTGTGTTTGGACTTGAGTCTCTGTTTTAGTTTTCGCAATTTACTGATTAATTAGTCACGACAAAGTTGTTGGAAACACTCTAATGCAGGGGCGCCCATGCCCATTCCGCAAGCCACGCATTCGCTGTTGATTGACGCAAAGGAATCTCTGGCGCGTATACGGCCTACGAGCGCATAAGCAACAACAAATTCATATGCGTGCTCTCTTCTCTTTCTTTCCTAGCTAAAGCAACATCATATATCCCTCTTCTCTCTCTCCAATGTCTCTTGCAAACTAAAACGCAACAACAAAGTTGCTTAGCGTAGTCGGCACTCGCCTTGCTCGCAGAGGCCCGAGCGCTTTTCGCTATTTACGGCGGCACACATACACACTCAAATTTATTGTAGTTGTTCTTGCTCAAAATGTATTTTGTGCATTAGTATTTCATTCCACGCGGGCGTAAGCTCAGTCTGGGCACCCCTGCTCTAAAGAGTGATCTTGTAAATAATTATAAAACTTTCTTCATCCATCGTATGAAGTATTATATCGAGCTTTTAGTATTATCCTAATTTTGGTTATGCATGTGTGGTCGGTTATCGGATTATTTACCATGGAGAATACTCAAATAAGATTGTTATATTGTTTTCCTCGTTATTCTTCTCAGTGTGACTACCTACCACATGACTGACATTATAAGCGCGTCCTAAACGCGTCCTAATATTTATCTCATTTAGCGTTTTTGAGTATTGTTTCATATGTTCCATTTATTTTGTTAACTATTCAGCTCGTTGAAAAAGTAGCGAGTAAAAAGTAAAGAGCAAAAATATTGTTGCCTGTACAGCGATTCACTGATTCAACGAATGGCTTCGATAAACTGACGATAAACTAAAGTAGCGAGTCACTTGTTCAACGAGTGGCACTTTTGTGTTTAGGGTCAAATGATTTCATGCTTTAACTACACACACATATATATTTATATACATAAAACATAGATAATTATGAACTAAATCATGCTACATGGACATAACGTTTACCTTATGAAATAATTTTAGTATAAACAACTTGATGCAATTTTACAATATGGAATTCAGTTGAAAAAATGAATTCAGTTTTCTTTTTATCTTCATTTTTCAACTAAATTAACACCGATTCTCATGCAATGCACTCGTTACTTTGGCCAACATTGTTGTTGGAATCAGCGCCATTATGCAGACTATTATTATTGTTGTTGCTGTTGTTGTTACTACTTGAATTATTCAAATTGGCAATTTGATGGGTTAGATTATTAAAGGCCAGGCTAAGATTCTCATTGTCATCGACCAAAGTGCCATCACTATCATTGTTATTCCCCAGCAGATTACTGACTGACGGATATGCGGAATAGGCTGCCGCCAATTTGGCACTGCTGCTGCTGGTGCTAGGCAAACGCTGCTGTGGCTTGGCTATGGGTGGCTGAGCTCTCTGGGCCATAGCGGCAGGTTTGCTATCCCCAGTTGGCAGCTTCTCTTGCTTGAGATTGCTGTTTTTCTCCTGCAACAGATTCAAACTGGAATCGAAGACATTTTTCTGGAGAAGCTCATGATAGTAATAGGGCGTGGTACGTCGCTCAATGGAGGCGGGACGCAGGCCATAGCGGCTCACAGGAGCATGCGGCACATAGCCCAGATTCGTGGAGGAGCGAGTGGCAAAACTATTGCTTAGAAGATTCGGTTGTGAGCTGTGATATTGAGAGCTTGTTTCTACATCGACAGTAGTGCTACCGATGCTATCCAGAATCTTGGGCGTTGGCGGATTGACAGAAGCCACGGCCAGGCCACTGGGCATAGAGGAGGCTGGTTTGATTGTGGGTGCCAGGGAATAGGACTGATAGCGTTGATCAAAGCCAATGGGTGGTGGACGTGGCGGTGGTGGGGTTTGACTATGTAGCGAGAAGGAATTGCGACGAGTTAGGACATTGTAGCGTGGCACTGAGGTCGATGTGGGGCGACAGCAGGCGAATTTGCATGGCTGTGCTATGTAGGGTGGGAAGAGCATTTCATTGGGGGAATCGGGAAGCTATTATATGGGGTATGCAAGTGAATGTGTGTAATTATTGTAGAGCGAGGAGGGGGGGAAAAAAAGGTTAGAAAAATCAAATTAGAATATATTGACCATAACCATAAAAGTTGAAAAAAAAGAGTTAAAATTAGTGAAGAAATTTTTAAGCTACATTAATAAAATATCATTAAAAGGTGAGAACGGGATCATTCACTTTGATCAGTTAATAAATACTCTATATATAAAAACTGTTGTTTATTTTAAGTTGGCTAAAACTACTTAGGTTGAAAATTTAACAGATGTTACCTATTTTTAGTGGGTATAAGGAATGTACAGGAAAAATATTGATGGCTTAAAAATAAATATGAAAGCTGTTGTATAATTTGTTGATTTTCTCCACAGTCCTCAACAAAGATTCGCCTGTTCTTTGAACTATCACAGACCGCCCAACGCTTAAAAATGACAACCGGCAACCAACATCCGGTTAAGCTTCAGAAACACTTTTCACTAAGTCAGAACCACACTCAAAAAAGAAACCAAGAACTTTGTTCTGGAATCAAGTACAAACGGTGTCAATAGTACGTATATTACGAAATACATGATTAAAGTAAACAAATCTTATATCAAGTAAGATTGTTTCAATCCCGAAATACTTGATTTAAGACTGTTTTGGGATATATTTAGGTACATTTCGAATTATTTTAAAATCTTTTTGATCTTATTTTATCATATTTAGAATAATTGAAAAATATTCTTAATTGAAGACTAATAAATTATAAAGTCAACCAAAAAAATTTTTAAAACAAAACCAAATTCATGAAATAACTTCAAAACGTGCTTGGCTTAAGCCGATTGAATTCGAAAGACATTTCTAACTTGTTTTTAAAAATTTGACTTTGTAGGGGCTGGAAAAATCTAAAGAATATGCAGAGCAGAAGTGCACATAAAATGGGTCAAATTAAAAAAAAACGTTATTTGTTCACCAAGATTAAGGGTTCTCATATTGTGCCACAATTTCTCCTTCTAAATAACACTAACTTTAATAAATCTTGGGAAAATGTTGAGCGCTGAGGGGCTGCTGGCTTTACCTTAAATGAATCCAATAGGAAATGAATGTTTTCAACTTTTGAAAGAATTTCCACGATTGCACTATTATCTACTGGTTGTCATCATTTTTTACTAGTTATTTAAGGATATATTACATTACATTTCCATAACTCAAATTGTTAGAAAAACAGGAGGAGTCACTCACAAATCTTAAGAACCGACTTATGTTTTATATCAGCGATTTCGGATTATAACTACCAGTTACAAAACTACCCGTTTTTGGACGCAAGGATTGTAAGTCTCAGAGATCTGCATGAGTGCATCACAATTGCAAGTGTACTGCATTCGTACTTGATATGCACCACAAAAAATGTATGCAGTGTTTACGGTGCATTGCGTATGGTATATTTTTTATACTCTTAAGCTCAGAGAACGGGTGATGTCTCTAACATATGTCTTTCTTTCTTGAGATAACAACAACAACTTAACGGCATTCGCCGTTGCTTTTTCGAAGAAGAGAGTGGGAGATGTGAAAGCTATGCATACACAGAGGGAAAAAACCGAGAACATTGGACTCAAAACGAGCACAATCGTTACCAAAAAGTATGCATGATGCACAATGTTCTCAATTCAAGAACAATTTTTTGAGAACGCAAAAACTCAAATTGAGTTGATATTTTTCCATTTTTGAGAACATGATTTGAGTTAATATTGTTCCGTTTTCAAGAACATTTTCAACTCACTTGATTGTACTTTGAGGACCAGGTGTGGGCGGGAACGGGACATACCTCTTTTGATTGGACCTGAAGGGAGGCAAGACTCCTGGATATGCGCGCCTACTGCTTCTCCCTCCACCCATATTATTTCATAGGAATCAGAAACATCGCTTCAACGACCCACACCGCCTGCACTCGTTTCATTTAAGTTTTTAAGAAAAACACAGAAAAATTTGTTCGGGCTTGACTGGGATTTGAGACCGGTACCTTTCTAAAGCACACTAGAATGTTACGACGCTAGCCAATTCAAAGGAAAAAAATTTTTTTAGCATGCGGTATGAATTCGTTCGTGAGCTTCAGCGACGTTTTTAATTCTGCAATGGATTCTCTCTTGAAAGTAAGAACAATTTGACCGTTTGTTAAGAGTATTATTAAACGAAATTGTGAATCGTTAATAAAAAAAAAGGTTCTTTTGGTACATTTTGCAAAGTCGTTGAAAAAGCAAGAAGGCAAAACTCCCATCTAGATCCCACTCTCAAACAAATTGAAAATTGTTGTTCAGACAATTCGTCAGAGAGCAGCAGAGTCAGTATCGGTGATGATTTTGTGCGACAAGTCGCGAAATAATATATTACACTGTCGAAATCCCCAAAATTAATTTTCTAAAGTATTTTGCCGGAGGAGAAAACGACAAAAAATCATCTGTCAAATAGTTATCGAGATATTATCTATAAACAGGCTTTTCCATGTTTCAGCCAAATCAAATACGTTTCGAAGAAATTGTCCGCCATATTGTATCCGCCATTTTGTTATTCTAAATTGTACATCGGATTCGTGATCAGCGTCCTTGAAAACCCCCGAGTACAGACTTTCAGAAAAATCATATACTTTTCCGAAGAAATTGTCCGCCATATTGGATCCGCTTTTGTTTTTCTAATTTTGACGTCGGATTCTTGATCAGCGACCCGAAAACCCCGATTGCGAACTTTCTGCCAAATCAAAAATTTTTCAACTTTTCGCCGTCTTTTTGGGATTTGGGACACTGTGCGACGCTTGCATCCGTCGTTTTCTTCTCTCATGAGGCATTTGTTGTTTGCTTGTTGCTCATTAGCAGCCCGCTGCACATGGCAAAGTGTAATGTGAGTTTGGGCACATTGGTCTGGGCTTTTATTATGCTTTGTGAGCTGACAAGAGAGAATCAAAGTAACGGCAAGGAGTAACTCTCCATTTTGTATATGGCAATTTGTTGCCGTTGGGTTGTTGTTTAAAGCAAATATTATCCGATTGAGAACAACTTTACTAATTCCAAGAACATTTGGAACATTTGTTCTCAAGAATTTTAAGACCATCTTGTTCTTATTTTAAGTTGAAGGCAGCTCATTTTCTGAACACGTTTTTTCCCTCTGTGTACCCATGTATTACTTGTATGTGTGCTGTATGTGTAAGACTGGGAATCGCAGACGAAATCAACGAGCGGTGCCTTTCACCAAGACACTCAGTCGCAAAAATACCAATAAGACAATGAGTGTGTATTTAACTGAACTGCAAATTTCGAGTGTCAGGCACATCAAATACGCTTTTAAAGCGCGTATTAATCCAGTCAAGAAAACAGGCACTCTTACAGATCTCTGGTAAGTCCATTTTGTCCTCAATCCAAGATATTTTGTACTTGAACTAGGAACGCGGTTTTCTTACATATATCGACTATAAGTACGAAAAGTTAATTTTAACATCATTAGCAGTCATTTTTCGATTCTAGTTTGCGTACCTAGTTTAAGTAAATTCAATATCAAAACGTACTTGAAATTTTAAGTACAAAATGGTATAAATTCTATCCCGATCGACCTAGAACACTCCTGGTTTTTCGAAAATCAAACCCTTTTTCAAAAAAAACGAAGTTAAAACTGAGCTTGGTCAAGAGGAGAAGTAGTTTACCCCAAGGCTGCAAGCCGGTCCGTAACCGAACCCCGCAGAGCCGGGTCCGTTTTTGGGTCTAACGGACGATGGACCGGACCTTTTAAATCTATTACCTTCCGAACGTGAACCCGATTCGGACCTCCCATGTGTTCAAAGAAGCTTCGGTTCAGAAAAATGAAGACGATTTTTAAAGTTTTTAAGTTTCTTCATATTTCAGCCAGAAAAATCATTGTTTAGTGCTGGATCGGTTTGAAGTTTTATCTGCTAAAGATCCGTTTTGTAATTCATATCCAAACTCGGGATATAACGACTATGAGAAGTGAAATAAGCGATCCATGATAAAGCAAAAGTTCTGTAGAAACATGTCGATACCAACTTATCTCGTCCAAGTATAAGTATATAGTGGAAGGGGACTTATGATTGAGCATTTATAAGGCAATAGAGCGTATATAATAAACTAATTGCCGAGCAGGATCAAATTCGAAACGAATTGCTGAAATTCAGATGTTATGAACCAAGGTTCGAACCAAAACCTTAGGTTCGCTAAGTAAAGGAACCGGTCCTCGAACCGAACCTTTTACTTTACGAAGCTTTCAAACCTTTGGACCGAACCTTTACCAGAGTTTTGCAGCCTTGGTTTACCCACAGTCTCCCACGGGCAGTAACGACTCAAGACCAATTCTTTCGTGTACATTCCTTATATTCTGTCAACTTTTTATTTTCCTGTTTGTTTCCTAAACCTCTAGTTTCTTCTTCTTCAATGTCCCATCACCTTGGACAAGTCACGACATCAAAAATGCAGTGTTACGTTTATAGGGACAAGAGAAAGTCACAACATCTAGACGCTTTATGACTAACTACCACAACAACGACTACATATTCTTACTTCATTCTCTAACTCACCTTGGACTCGGACATCCAGACGGCACCGCTTTGCTGCAGATCTATCGAATCGCGCAACTTGCGATACCACGACTCCTCATCATTCAGTACAATCTGTGTGCTAAAGATGTGCGACCAGACACGCTCCAGTTTCTGGCATTGCTCCAGCAGTTTCTTGGAGCTCTTGTGTGCGGCCTTGGGCAGGCCATGACGCAGTTGCTTGATAACATGTTTGCTGTCCGTTTTCAGGAAGATCACAACGGGATAGAATTGTGCATAGTTGAGACGATCAACGGCATTCGGTGTGATATCCAACAGGGCATGCTTGCCACGATCCATGATATCGCGTATGTTGGACAGACGCACTATGCGACACTTGCCAGTGGATTTGTCATCATCTTGCAGAGGAGTGGAGAATTTGTCGGGGAAATCTTTGGCCAGCTTTTCTCTGGCCAGGTCAGAGACGGGACCAAAGAGCACCACGGGACGCACAAAGCCGGGATGACGTAGGACCACACGTTCATAGGCAGGGAACTTGGAAATGCTATCGGAGAAGACCACGTCGTCCCAGTTCTCGCGGGACAGGCTCTTCGAGCGTCGATGAGTGGAGCTGTAAAGAGATTCTGAATTAGTGGAGAGTTCTTTGGATCAGGCTGTCTTCACCTACCGTCGACGTCGAAAGAAGTTGCCTCTCGACTCATTGGCATTCATTTCTTTCTTGGTGGCATTGAACTGGGCTGTGGCCAGCTCCTCCGCTCGCGACTTGTTGGGAATTACGCCGCGCTGCATCTCCTGGTGGCCACGACCTATCTTCAAGACCTGCCAGGAGCCCACCACCCCGTTGTGTAGGGTATCAATCACTCGGAACACGTCGCCCGCCTTGAAGGCCATCTCGCCTTTGGAAGGATTATCGCAGTGGAAGTGGGTCTTAATGTGAAAGGAGTCGCCTCGCTGATTGGTTACCACCTCATCGTACTCCTCCTTGCAGAACTGCACAATGAGATCGATGCGATCCTGTAGACTGAGCAGAAAGAGCACTGCCTCCTCGCGGGTCACTCCATTCATGTCCATGTCATTGACCTTGAGGATCTTATCACCCGGTGTGAGACCTTGCAGGGAGGCAGGCGAACCAGGTTGCACGGCCGTGACAAAGATGCCGGCCTCGTTGCCTCCGGTGAGACGAATGCCCACACTGCCTTCCTTTTGGAATGAAATGAAACGGGGTTCGGCACTCTGGCGTTCCTCGTACAGCTGACGACGGGAACTATAGAAATCTTCGCCGCCGCCGCCCCATTGGAGCCACGCGGTGGTGGTGGACGTGGTGGCTCTTCGGCCGCGCTTCTTCCCCTGCCCCCATTAGTGGGTGTAACGGGTCTGTCCAGCTGTTGCAAGGAAACACCATCCATCAAGGGTCCTCGTGATCGACCTCTGGGTGTAAGATTGCTCTTCTCCTCGTTCAGTCCGTTACCATTGATGGGCGGACCGTTGGAGGTGCGAGTGGGAGGCTGCACATACAGATTTTGAGAGGAGTAACTGGCTCCACCCGGTAGATAAGCCTCATCCAAGTTGTTGCTACAACTGGAGACCTGTGCCTGATGACTGGCATACAGATTGGCCTGCTGGTGACCCGAATTATTTAGATTCATCTGACTAACCACTGCCTGGTTGGTTATATCCCTCAGCACCACCAGATTCAAGCGCTCCTTACAGCCATCGATGATCTTCTTGGCCTCCTTAAGGCTCATCGTATCCCCGCAATTTGTGTTATGAATGCGCGTGATGATGTCACCCTCCTGCAGGGAATATCCATTGGCGGACAACTGTTCGCGGGCCTTGGACGAGATCTCCTTGACGAAAAGTCGACAGCCCAATACAATGCCATAATCATCCTTCTTGCTACCCTTGGTCAGCGTAACCTTAATGGGTTGACCACCACTGGCATTCTGTACGAGTGAAGAGTTAAGGGAGTTGGGTTGACTCATGCTGGGCGTTTGAATGCTGCTGGCCACACCATTGGTACCAATTAGTCCAACACCATTGGTCACCAATCCCACAGAGCTCAGGCTATGCGAATGCTGATGCTGGATTGGATTCACGTTGGCGGTATTCAGCGGCACGCGACGTTTGACGACAAGTGGTCACTGTATTTCCGCTATCGCGTAGCACTTGAACAGCTGTGGCATATTCCACATTCTCCAGGGAGACACCATTCACAGAGATGATGCGGTCGTTGACTCTGAAAGAAAAGATCAAAAAATGGAGAGTTCAAATATGTGCTCAAAAAATATAATTATTTACCCAATAAAAAATAATATATATAAATAAAAAATATATAACCTATAACAAATTTTAAAAAAGGTGAATTATTTCCGCCTGGGGGAACTTAACACGATTTCAATGTGTATTGTTTGAGCGGATTGTGGATAAATAATCTTAATTTAGCAGGAAGGAAAGACTGCAGTAAGGAAAGACGGCCAAATAATAAGCCCAATCTACACCACAAATATACAACGAAAAACGGCCAAAAAACAAATCCACACGAATAATTTTAAATCATTTTATGTTGGCGGTCTGTATTTTGAAATTTGTGAAAGGGAATGTAGAGTTTTTTGAAATATATCTCTTTTCTGCGGTCAAATGTGACAGTTCGCCTTAAATTATACCCTTGGAGAGGGTATATTAAAATTGTCCGGATGTTTGTAACGCACAGAAGGAAACATCTCCGACCACATAAAGTATATATATTCTTGATCAGCATGACGAGCTGAGTTGATATAGCCATGTCCGTCTGTCCGTCTGTCCGTCCGTCTGTCCGTCTGTCCGTCTGTCCGTCTGTTTCTATGCTATCTCCTCCGTCAGTTTTAAAGCTATCTCAACCAAACTTTGCACGAAGTCTTTGGTATAAATACGCTGCACATTTGTCGGAACCGGCCGGATCGGATGACTATAGCATATAGCTGCCATAGGAACGATCGGTTGAAAAAGTAGTTTTAGTGAGAAAAACTTTTTTGTTTTCAATGCTATCGCTCCCAACCCCCGTATTTATAAGTTTCTATGCTTTCACATAATTTCAGCAAGTTTTATGGGCTGACTATATAGTATAGCTGCCATACAAAAGATAGGTCTGAAAAAAAAAGTCTCAGTGAGAAAAATTTTGTCTTTGAATGCTATCGCTCCTAACCCTCGTATTTATGAGTTCTTTATGCTTTCACATAATTTCAGCAAGTTTTATAAGTCGGGCAACTATATAGTATAGCTGCCATACAAAAGATAGGTCTGAAAAAAAGTCTTAGTAAGAAAACTTTTTGTTTTCAATGCTATCGCTCCCACGTTGTACAGATCTATATTATATACTACCACACAATTTTGTCAAGTTTGATTTAAATCGGATGACTATAGCATATAGCTGCCATAGGAACGATCGGTCCAAAATGTAGTTCTAGTGAGAAAACTTTTTGATGAATATATCGTATTGCCATATAAAAAACTGGCAGCATATATCATGCTCCAGCAAAAAAAAACCCTTATAAACAAAAAATGAAATAAAACTTCCTTATTGGGGAATTAAATAAAATTCTTTTTTCAACAGAAACCATAGATGAAACCATAAATTTTTTTGAATGAAAATTCTTAATAATTCGCAGTCTATCAAAATTAATTTTCTGATAGAAGGCCGGAATACTAGACTGTTATCAATAATTATTGGTATAACCAAGGCTGCAAACCTCGGTTCAGGGTTTTGGGGGGGGGTTCAGAAGGTCTCAGAAGGTTCAGGTTCGAGGCGGGGTTGAGGAATAATTTTGTTTTCCTGAATCAAAAAAAAGTGTTGGTTAATTGGAAACCTTAAACATTTCATACGGAGCTTGATATTTGGAATTTAATATTTGAGCTCAATAGTAGTTACATATGTTAAGGAATATTTTACTTAAAATCAAAGTTAATATTCAGGAAGTGAATAAAAAAGTTCAACCCAATTATAATATTACAAATATTACACAGGTTTACCAGCTGAATTAAAATCCAAAAACTAGGAAAATATCGATTTTATCAGAAATAAACCACATTTTCCATATTAAAATCAAACGAATTGTATCTTATGAGTAAAATCAAAACTTCGTGTTTGGGTTTTCTGTAACGTCATTCAATGCAGCAAACATGAAAACAAATTTCGTTCGAAAAGGTTACTTAATGTGTTCACACGACCAACAAATGTAAACAAACAAAGCTCAATAAAAGTTTATGCAAATATATCGTAACCCTGACGTGCTTGGTGAAAACGGAAACTGGATTTGAATTCAGCGACCAAAAATAATTATAACGAGAGCGTAAGTCGGCTCTAACCGACTTTGATATACCCGTTACTCATGAGAAAAAATGTTTAATAGAGTTCCTGAGTTCCTGAGTGGGAACATCCGAAAAGTAAGCAACATTTTTTAACTCGGATATATTATATCCGATCTTAATGAAATTTTCAGCGATTGTAGTTATTGCGAATATGAATTTAAGTTTCAAATTTGAACTCGATATCTAAAAAAATGTGGGAGTCATTCAACATTTCTATCGTGGGGGCGGGGATGGGCGTAGCAAAAATTTGATACAAACTTGATCTGCGTGCAGACAATAGGAGTGTACATGTCAAATTTGGTTGCTATAGTCTCTGAGATCTAGGTGTTCATACAGACAGACGGACAAGGCTATATCGACTCGGCTGTTGATGCTGATCAAGAATATATATATACTTTATATGGATGGAAATGATTCCTTCTGCCTGTTACATACATTTGCACGACTTTAGTATACCCTTTGTACTCTACGAGTAACGGGTATAAAAAGTTTGCAATATATCCTGTTGCAAAATTTTGCCTGTAATCGGACAAATCCTCATATTCTAATTTTTAGAAAAGTTTTTTCTGAAACTATTTACGACATATTTTTTAAAGTTCTGGAAAACTTTTTCGTTTAATTAGAAAAATTTTCCTAAATTTCAGGGCCCATTTAAAAATAAGTCAATTTCCTTGAATCTATGCTAAATTTTTTTCTGAGTGTGCATTTAGATATATTGGAAAATTGCTAAGTTTTACACCTAGAAAAAATTTTATAGTTTTTGAACCGAACCCATTTTTGACTTCTTTTTACTCCGGTTCAGGTTCATGTTCGGGCGGAAAGAATTTGTTTGCTCCGGTTCGGGTTCGGTTCGCGATTCACAAAAATCACGAAGTCTCCGACTCCGGAGCGGTTGAATTCCGAACCAATTTGCAGCTCTGGTTATAACAATACTCAAAACTAAATAAAAAACAAAAAGGGAAATTCAGAAATTCATCACCCTCATTGCAAAGAGCTATTTACGCCACTGCAACCTTAATTTTCCTCAATAATTATTTATTTAAATTAGTCATTAATGGTGAGTTTTGGAAGAGTTGTACATTATCCACGCTGTATAGTAATCCAGATTGTCAGACTAGTATTAGGTGCACAACAATAAACAACAAAATAAAAAAAAAACACACACACACAATAACCTTTTAAGATAGTGGCGTAGCCAAGGGGGATTTGGGGGTTAACCCTAATGGAGAAAATTTTTATATGCGAAATTCTACTAGTAAGTAAGTAAGTGTTTCTTTATTTAAAATTAATAAAACAGACAATAATAATATGTATAACAAAAGTTATATTAAAAAGAAATGATGTTAACCAACATGGACATAAGACAAAGGCTCCTCACCTCACACTGGTTACTACACCTGGCTGCCCGGGTCTTCCCCAGATACCAGATCGTTCATCTGTGTTTAGTAAGGGTAGCACATTTGCACGCATGTAAGACTAATTTAATACTTCTAAAATTACTGCTCGATATTTTAATGCTATTTTAATAAAGGTCACCAGGTCTGCCCAGTGCTTATCCTCCCTATCATCCAGACTTCTTATTATATCGGCAATGATAGCAGGTGTTAAAAAAATATAATCTAAGCTCCCTTAAAATTGGGCATCTTCCTCGGAAATGCTCAAGGTCATCCAGTTCTCCAGTGTTGCATAGGGGGCAGGCTACATTTTCCTGACGGTTGTAGGTGTTAGACCCCAGCTTTATCAGATCAAATCGGGCCTTAAGTATCCAGGAAACTGTGGTGATTGGCAGAGAGTGGAGCTTATAGGCTACTGAGTTGTCCAAGTGTTTGTAATAATAATGTAATAAAATACTACTATACTAAAATTTTGTTCTCAATTCCCTATGAGTCTCTGCTGAATGGCCTTGATAGCAGGCTATAAGATATTCTGTGGCTTTACTACCTTTTATCAAAGATAGACAGTAGCGTACGCAGGATTTTTTTCAGGGGGGGGAGGGGGGTTTCAGAACAAAAATTTTAGTATAAAAAAATTTCGCATATAAAAATTTCCCCAAGGAGGGGGGTTTAACCCCAAAAACCCCCTTGCGTACGCCACTGAAGATAGATGTATATTATAATATATCTATCTATATATTAAACTATGGATTTCGTTCCTATTGCTGGATACCAAAATAACGAAAAGGTAAACTAAAAATTTCTGGCATTAAATTTTTAGTTTCTGCGGTGCTGCATACCCGGCTTTAAGAAATAAATTTTATTTTTAGAAATATGTACTCTTCATTTTTAAAATCATTTTTTAAAATTCAAGGTTGTTTTTCCTTCTGGTGAAGAACAACTTTCCATAACAGTAAAAGAGGTTGATTAGCCTGCTCAAGGTCACCGGTTCATTATAATTCAATAATCAACTCTAGTCAAAAAAGATTTTTTGAAAATTACATGAATAGCATGGTTTGTAGGTACATCATAGTTTTAAGGGCCTCCCGGTTCTATTATTACACCAATCTTTTTTGCTGTCACACTTGAATACGTTTTGCATGTTCCTTTTATATCAACTGTGCATGGAATAAGCATTTGGAAACTTCGACGAAAGCTATTTAAAAATTTTTTAAGGACACAAAAACTTAAACCTAAAGCGCATGTCCGTGAGATCGAGACCCAGCTACATGTGGGGGTTGCGTTATGCCTACAGACAGATGGTTTTTAATCAAGTTAAAATTTCTTTTGTAATTCTGTTTAATTAATTTACTAAAATGTAAACTACTTCTACAGATCTTTTTGAATTTGTCCACAAAATAATTATTGCCATCACAAACTGACCAAGCTGCCAAATTGTGACTAGATTCTCGGTACACACTCGTATGTAAGTATGCAGGTCATTAGGCAACGACCTTGTCCAGACAGTCAACAAATTGATCATTTACACAATCATTAGACTTGCAGCTATAATTAACGAAGGAAATACTTCAAACTGAAATTACAGATACGAGATACCAGATACGAGACAAGCAGGTAAGTATCTACATTACAAGCGCGTACTTGTAGGAGAAATCAGGTTATACATGGATTGAAGTCATACGCTAATAAACAGACAATTGTCTGAACGGCTATCTTCTTAACATGACTAGACGCAATTTATGCTTGGATAGAGATGGAAATAGAAATGAAAGAACGTGTAAGTGCGTATGTATGTACATATCTCTGTATGTGTTGAAGTTGGCTAAGCGGCTTCCGTGTTTCTAGGTACCTGAACAATTACAGCTCTGTTCTCGGAACGGAACAGAAGACAACAAAAAGTAAAAATAATATAGTAAATAGCACAAGACGAATTAATGACAACCAAGAATGTTATAGTTATAGAAAAAAAAGCAAAATTGTTTTGTGCAGACAAAGTGGATAATGATAAAAGAAGAAATTGCACATGTCTGCACTGAATAAGCTACACTGAACGAAACAAGTTGGGCCACGCTACTTAGCTAAGGCGCAGCAGGAGTGCCACATAATTTGTTTCAAGTTTTATGTCTCGAGGAGAAATTGTTTGTGTATCTCGGAAAAATTAACACAAGCGTAGATTCCCATTTCAATTTGTGTTTTTCAGTGTATCTCTAATTAAGTTGTCTAGGCGTGCATGAAGATCTGTGCCGCGTTTTACTTTCCGTTGATGGTCGCATTGCTTCCACCCAGTCTCACACTTTAAGTCTTCGTTAAGCTTGGCAAAAATGCGGCTGGGAACCAAATGTGCTGCTGGATAAACAAACGTTCCATAACCGAAATAACAGTGAAACTTAAAGTTTCTCTTTTCCAGAACTTCCACATGTTCTGTCCTTTAATTTACACTTGTTTCCACCTGCATATCGAAATGAATTTTCCTTTGAAATTGCCAGCAAAGCGCAGGTACCAAGGGCAACTCAAAGATTTCTGTAAACTGTTCAGGCTGCCAGACTGTGTAAATAGTTTCTTTGGAAAAAAGATTATGACAAGTTTTTAATCACACGCGAGAGGGGAGAGTGCGCGGCATCGTCTATTGAAAAACGCTTTGGAATTTTTATTATCAACAACATGTAGAGAGAAGCGAGGCGAGGCAAGGCGTTGGTTTAATTATACTTTGGGGCTCTGGCGGCGGCTACGTGAGTTGAAGTTTTGAAGCGTGCTCTGGGTAATTTTTTTGGGGGAATGAGATTTTGTTTAATGTTCTAAACATAAGATTAACGATGTCGGACAGTGATGGTTCTGTCAATGGGTTAAGATATACATGAACTTCTTAGCTGACAGAGAGATCATGTGGAGAATTTTTAATGAGATAATTGTAAATTGGATATTGCTTTGCCTTAAAATTAATATCACACAAGCCAAAAGAGTGCAGAGAAGCTCGCAGCTGTAAAATTCTAAATTTATAGGTGTAATTCAAGAAATTCAAAAATTCTGCAGCAGATTTGGATCGGAAATACAAGTTAGGGTTAATTCTCACTCATACTGACAGCCTGCCATATTTTGAAGGTGTCTGTTGCTTCCATACATGTGTGAACGCCTGCCAATGTGAACTGTTTTTTTTTGGCATAAACTTTAGTTGTTCAAATATTTAATCCAAATTTGGTTTGTAAACATATTTTTAATCACAAAAACGAATTAAGGCCAATATTTTATATAGCTGCCATATAAACGATCTGGCAGATTTGTTCCAACTTTGTTGTTTCTTATCCAACTGAGCTGAAATTTGGTTTGTACTCGTAGTTTTAGCTCCGAATACGATTTGCCAAATCGGGTTCGATTTGGATCATTACTTCATATAGCTGCCATATAGACGCTTTGGCCGATTTGAACCAACTCTGTAATTCTCTCTGCTTTTGAACTGAATTTCAGTTTTAGCACGTATTTCAAGCCAATTAAGAGACTTATCGAATTTTTTCAGCTCGCCATACTCTTTCATATAGCTGCTATATAACCGATTTGTACCAACTTTGTTAATTTTAACGCTATTGAACTGAAATTTGGTTTGAACACGTATTTTAAGCTCCTTTATCAATTTATCGAAAATGGTTCGATCCGGCATACTATTTCAGATAGCTTTCAAATAACTGATCTGTCCGATTTGATTCAACTTTGTTTTAGTTCGCGCTATTAAGCTTAAATTCGGTTCGTAATATTGTTTTTAGCTCTAAATACGACTTACAAAACTTTTTGTGATTGACGCTACCAAGCCAAAAATTGTTTTGTATCTTTCTCTCATGTAATATCTTCAACTTAAGCACGAATTCAGTTACAATAAAGCCGATTTTCTTCAAAAGAAGCAAGTTGTAGCACGTTCATTTGCATTTACAACTTTTCGCAACGTTGTGTGATGCAAAAATAATATTCCATTAAACACAGCTTCACTGCTTAAGGCCCATACGGACATCCGAAGTTCGTAATTTAGCTAACTTTCCCCTATCTTTCGTCGCCGTGGAACGTAAGAGTAGTGTTACCAGACTTTAAAAAATTAAGCCAAAAATTTCAGTATTTGGTATTTTTAATTTAGTTGGCGGTAGGTCACACTGCTCGATCATCTGTATTTTGTTTTGATGCCAAGTTGATTTTTTGTAGATGCTCGGCCACTTCTCCTCAAGCCTTGTTCACAAAATTTAAGTCCGAATGCTTGGGGTGGAAAAGATCACAAATGACATTCCGCTCTTTCACCGCCAAAATTAAAGATATTTTTTTCGACATGGAAAAATAATTCAAAACAACTATTTCGCTCTTGTTTTTCTGCCATGTTTATTATATTTATTTTCAAATTATTTCATTTCACTTGAGCTAAAAGCACTTCAGCTGGTCGGTGCAGGTAGAAGCAGAGTGAAGTTACATGGTGCATTCTGAATGCTGCGTCTGCTGCTCAAAGCATAATAAGGCCCACAGCCAATTTACATAGTCTCCACAAATGTGCTGTTAAGTGCAACATTGTCTGTTAAGTGTAACATTCAACTTTGCACCTCCGTACATGCAAAAAGTTCAGGAGGTGAAGTTATAACTTCTGCTTTTTCTTCCCTCAATTTTTGTATGAAACTTCTCGCAACTTCTGATGTCCGTATGGGGCTTTAGGGTGAACCCAAAATTACACATTACCAACATTCTGCACAATTGAACAAAAATTAACAAAAATGACAAACGTGTTAACAACTTAATATCTTAAACATCTGGACTAACAATTTGCATTTTTACATTCTTTATTTTGCTTCTAACTTTTTAAGCGGACGCACTAAAATTTGGAAAATATTTGCTGGAATTACGGAAGATTTTAGAAGGAGTAAAATTTGATTCGAGCGTCACGTGACGCTGGGAAAAGAAGGGTGAAAGAGGGCGGAAGAAGGAGAAAAGAGGGGATGAAAGAGGTAATGAAAGAGGTGATTGAAGAGTTGATGAAAGAATTGATAAAAAAGGTGATGAAAGAGGTGATGAAAGAATTGATGAAAAACGTTATGGAAAAGGTGATGAAAGAGGCGATGAAAGAGGTGATGAAAGAGGGGGAAAGTGGGGATTGAAGTGGTGATGAAAGAATTGATACAAAAAGGTGATGAAAGAGGTGATGAAAGAATTGATGAAAAAGGTAATGAAAGAGGTGGTAATTAAGGTGATGAAAGAGGTGATGCAAGAGGTTATGAAAGAGGATCAGTAACTTAACAGTCACTAAAGAGTGATTAAACAGTGGCTAAACAGTGACTACACAGAAAAAAAAGTCGAGATATTTTCAATCTTTTAAATCTTGGAGTAAGCCCGGCATGAGCTTAAAAATTCAATCTCGACTTCCAAGATATTCTACACAATTCAATCCTGTAAGGATTGACCCATGCCTTTCGAACTTGAATCATTCCAAATGTGCTTACTTCAATCCTTTTTGAGATCACATGTCCATAAATTGGAGAGCGAGAGCGAAGAAATATAAGCAGCCTTTTAGACATGTAGCAACAACCGATGGGGTTGGTGGTGTGCGATGAAATGCTATTCCATTTATGTGCAGTGCGCGCATGGTCGTGGGTTCGAATCCCAGTTGAGCACACCAATTTTTATATTTATTTGTTTTTTTTTCAGAAGTCTTAAATAAACCAAGTTTGAAATTGATAAGGTGTCCTATGGCATGTGGCCTGGCGGAGGAAAGGAAGAAGAAGAGTTGTCTTTCCTCAAATTAAGAAGTCAAACATGCCCAAAAATGACACAGCTTTGGGGCTAAATAATTTATTTTTTCTAAAATTTTTTGCTAATTCAATCTCTTAAGAATTACCCCGGTATAATTGTAATCTTTCTTGGGATCAAACAAGCCGGATCAACTCAATCCTTTTTCTGATCGGCTCAAGCATATCCGGGATTACGTTGTTTTCATTACCGCTTGGGAATGATTTGATCCCGTATGGATTGATTTTTTTTTGAGTGTAAAGAGTGATCAAACAGTGTCTGGCATCAGGTTTCACATCAAACCTCAAAGAAAGTCGACTATATCATGTTCTGTACCTAGAGTAGGAGCTGAATGCAGTGCTGCTGCTGCGCTCATCTTTAAGTTTCTCTCTCTCTCTCTTCTCTAAGATTGTGCGGCGTTGGTTGTGAAAGGGTGGGACGGGGGTGGCGGGGTTATTTGCTCATAACTTAAGAACCGCTCATCCGATCTTCATCATGTCTTCGGCAAATCGATACATATTCCTATTGATCTAGAAGGTACAAATTATCTATCTACAAATCTGTGGGAGATATGACTTTTTTCAAAATTGCGGGGGCCGGAGGGGCGGCCTGGCAAAAATTGAAAATAAACTTGATCTGCCTGCAAGTATAAGAAGCATTTGTCCCATACATGTCAAACCTCTATCTCTTACCCATCTCTGAGATCTGTTTGTTCATACGGACGGACAGACGGAGACAGACGAGACAGACGGACATGGCTATATTGACTCGGCTGGTGATGCTGATCAAGAATATATATGCTTTATATGGTCGACCCTTTCGAAAAAAATGCACTCCTTCCTGTTAGGTTATACAGACGGCGAAGAAGGCTAATGATGTGTTATGCGATAAGAATATAATACTTTATATGAAGATTCCTTCTGCCTGTTACATACATTTGCACGACTTATCGCCCTCATTAAAAAATTTCGTATAAAGCTTCCTCATTTTTATTTAATCTCTAATCGTTCGCGCTCCAATTAGAGATTTTCTCAATTCTCGCATTCGTCCCTAATATAAACCTTGCTCTTTTTTAAATCCACACTTATTTCTTTGTTTTTTTTTTTGTTTAGGAAATGCTTAGCTTGCAGTTTATTTTGTCCCCTCTTCAATATCATATAAGGGTACATTGAAATGAAACTTTTGAGAGAACCACATGTCAAATGTTTCCCGCACAACAATTAGTTTCCTGCCCAGCTGACACATCATCAGTATCATAATTATCAAAGCCCGAGCCCAACATGAACAGCAGTTCTTGACCCTCTGATGATTATACAAGTACTATACATATGTACATACACATGGAAACACATGTACTTAAGTGTGTTTGTGGACCACTTTTGTCGAGTCATTTTATATGAAGGAGGTGGGGCTGCTACTTACTGCAAACGATCCTCGGCTGGGCCACCTTTGAGTACATCACTGACTGCAATGGAGGGATCTCCATTGGCAAAGTGAGGATTATCTCTTCCACCGGAAACAGCAATGCCAAATCCATAGCCAGGCACACGAGTCACTGAAACGGTGTGGTATTCCCATGTGGTGCGATCGCCCTGTAAAACACACAAAAATAAACACAATAAATAAGAGGGAGTTGACACATAAAATAGAGAAATGTGAAATCTCTCTTTTTTTTCCAATTTATTTCAATATATTTTAATTGAAATATGTTAAGGATGGGCAGCTATAAAAAAAAACATGTTCACAGGGCGGATGTGCCCTATGTGACTTCCGTTTTTCCAATTGATTTACATGCACTTGTCTTACAAAAGGTTCCCCCTGCTGTAAACAGTTTTAATTTTATGGCCGACAGATTTTGTATAGCTTCAACGGCAGAAAAATGCATAAAATAATGAAAGTGCATTGGAGCGGCGTGACTTACGAACAACGATAGTGGTTAGTTTAGGGACCACCAGACAGGTGCAGGCAGTTGCATTGTATCTAAATAAACAAATGGATAAGACAACAAAAACAAAACAATGTTTTACCTATCCATTTATCAAAGAATCGCCGCAAGGCGTTGAAACATTTACTTTTATAGACGCATTTTAATATCGTATAGCTACCGCCACCCACCGCAGTTCATTAGCAAGATTGACTCATACTGGCATACTTTTAATTATAAAAGATTTTCAGTTTCTGTAATACATAATTTGTATGCTTGATTCAAAATAAATCCTTCAACCTGGTGTATTTCTTAAATAAAAACCTTATTGAAAATGCACTGGTAGATGGTGCAACTCTGCATCAATTTAAATTAAATTTTTAAAGACCAGGGATGCCCAAGCATACTGCGCACGCAACGCATTCGTTGTTGTTTTACGCAAAGTGAGACCAGTCGGGATTTCCACGGTGAATCATACTCATTAAGTTTTTCAAAAAGATCTACTCTTTCTCTCCGAGCGAAGGTTTTGTTGTTGCCGGCGCAGTCACGCTAAGCGAAGAGCACGAACAACTTTAAATGTGTTCTCCCTTTTCGTTCTATTCGAGGGAAGATTTTTTGTTTTCGGTGTGGACGGCCCCGGGGCGACCCAACAAAAAAAAAAAAAAAATTGGGTTATCTAAACATATTTGTAGGGTTGTTTTTAGTTAAAAAATGTTTACTGCATTTTTATTGGTATTCACGTTGTGACTGACCGAAAAGACAAAAACAAAAGCGCTGGCTCACTCTCGGTGGCCATCGTTGAACTTTTATCACAGCACTGAGGGGGGAGCACACCCCAACCAAGGCCCATGCAAAATCGCTCATCAAATGCGGTCTTCACGAATACCGAATAGTTATTTCATTCGGTTCAGACTCAAGAAGAGCGCCAGAGTTGAGCATAAACGGATAGCAAGTAAGCTTGAAGAAGACTAGAGAAGGCATGTAGTTGTTCGCTACACATTCATATTGTTAGCCAAGAGCGTAAGAAAATGCTTCTAAAGTACGAGAGTTCCGCGAACAACTTTATTCGTATTTTGTTTAGTTTTAGCGAAACTCTTTGTGAGTTCCCTTTTATCTTGCTTCTCTCTGAAGCAGGTAGAAAATGAACCAAAAAATACGCCGCGTCGCTGTCGACTTTGACTTTGGATTGTCAGTAATAAGTCTGTCAAGCGCTTATACTGAGGCCAGCAAAAGCAGTGGTCAAATTAACATTATTTATTTTAAATTCTATTAACATATTCATTACACCATGAACAGACCTTGTTGAACTTGATGCTTAACAAACTGCCGAGCGTCAATTAATTAATCGGTAAACAAATTATTGTTTGTTTAAAATTCATAGAAAATTTGTATCTGTAACCCTAGAATGCTAATTGGTCCAATTTGTCAAATTTCTAATATTGTTTAAATACAAGCCAATCAAAAGGAAGCAAGCGTTTTTACACAACAGACTGTTAAAATGCCTGGAAGCAGCTGCATCTTGTAAAATTCGCATGCGACATGGAATGTTTGTCCTGCCACAAACTGAGCAAAAAAAAAAAATTCTACGAACAAGTATCGTAAACAAAATAAAATTGGTTACTCAATTCTGTAACCAAAAAAAAAAATATATAAAATATATTTTTAAAAAAAAAGGAGGGATTTTTAACCTCTGATTTTTTGTATTAAAAGCAATGCTAAAATATTCGAAATTATTGTAAAATGTTAATAGAAAAAGGACTTACATGGAGAAGCAAATTTGTTGAAATGTTTGGCTAAAGATTTTGTTTCTCAGAAAGAGGAGCAGTGGTGTAATTTTCCAAATCAACAATTTCATCTTTAAATACACATCGCTTTTAAAGCAAAGGAAACTAAAAGCGATTGCTTACTGAAAAGGGGGTACACATGGTCAAGCTCTACTACTAAATGGTTTCCCATGATGCAACTATCTAGGTGCGTTCTCTGCTTAGTTGTCAATTCTGAGTGTATCAGTTCATTGAGGACCAAGCCAAACGCGAAATAGAGAGGGAGACTGAGCGCAAGGGCACAAACACACAATTTCGTATATGTGTAGAACAGGGTTCCCCAAGAGAGAGCGCGAAAATGTGACTGTGTCTCTCTCTAACACACAGTGAAGCATGACTTCGGCAATCATTGCGGGTGAATCGGCGAGTATGTTCGTGCCCCTGGGGCTATGGCTGGTGAACTCTGGTGTAGAAAAATAATCAATGCTGAAACAACAAAAACAGCAAAGCGATCTGAGAAAAAGAAACCCACCCCTTAAAAATTCCGTCGGCAAAACAAAAAAAACAGCTAAAATCCGTGCGCTCACACAACCTTCTTCTTTAAATATCAACTACGAACAAAAATTTTGTGGACCGAGTTGAGACCGCACTCAGAGAGTAAACAGAAAAAAATATCCTCGTAGAATGGATATCCGAAATATCCACTTAAGATCCATTTTTTAAAAATATCCTTTTAACATTTTTCAGCTCCTTTGGATGAAGAATAAAGATCAATGAAATATTTTATTTCTGATATATCTTTTTTAGGCAAAAATAAATCGATTTTGAAAATATCCAATGAACAAAAAAAACGTTCACAAAAAAATAGCTAACTATCCAGTCCAAATGGATACCGAAAATTTTCTAAGGATAATCAAAACTATCCTTTTTTCTCAGTGTACCATAACTGTCCTAGTTGTATCATAGTTGTCACACTAATGCGAAAAATCGTATACACGAGCTTTCAGCACAAGCTCTCCCTTCTCAGTGCTAGACTGGAGATTATACCTTTATAGTTATGTCATGGTCTTTCATATAAGCAAAATAAGCTTTTAAAAAACTTCCTAAAATTGGTTTCATCGTATAAATTCCGTCGAACAATTGATTTTAGGATGAGCGCCGTACCTTTATAGTTTTTACATGGTTAGGCTTCCTTTTCGTACATTTTTTATGAAGGTCAAAAATTCAAGCTTTCCTCACCAACGAAAAATATTTTACTTTAGAGTTCCCCAACGATAGCTAGGGGGCACGAACTTACTTGCCAATTCTTATCGAATGCTTGCCGAAGACAACCTTCATTGTGTGTTAGAGAGAGACACAGTCACGTTTTCGCGCTCTCTGCTTGGGGAACACTGTTTTACATGGTATACGAAAGCTCTCTTTCTTGACTACTAAGAAAAGTGGCACAGCAGTCGTGCTTTGTATTTAGGCTATTAAATATTCTTCATCTCAAGCAGGGCTGTAAATCGAAATCAATCTCGCGAACATTTCGAAAGTGGGTGTGTTCCCAATAAGAATTTTATTTCGTTTTTTGCGTGCCTTTTTTAGTCTTCCGATAATTTTCTATTCCAGTCTTAATAGCTCCGAAGTCAATAATCGCACTAGAAAGTGGAGTATGAATGATTTATAGGTCAGTCAATTAGCTTTTAATAAAATTTTATCGTTTTAAATTTTACTTTTCTTTCTTGAAAACGGCCTTTCTAAAATAATTGGACTTCACTTCGGACTCTGCTCACGGTTTCACATATGAAATTGGGATCGCAAAATTTTTATTAATTTGTCTTAAATATTTCTAGCGAATGATTTAATTTAATATGCCATAAATTCCAATTTAATGCACTTAAAGTTGCATTCAAATCCAATTGAATTTTACCACCTGCCATTTCAAATCGTTTAATTAAACTTTACCATTCATTTGCTGCACAGTTTTTCCTCATTTACGCTCACCATGGGATACCGGCAACCCTCTTAATCCATCAACAAATGAACTCAATTGAGATTTCCATCAGTCAAAATAAATCCAATAATACAAAAATAAATCAATTAAAAACAAAAAAATAAACTCTGTTTTGCATGCATTCGCAATGATTCATGTCACTCGGAAAGCCAAACTCCCGCCTCAGGTGGGCGCCACGAAAATAGTCGCGACGCATCCAATTTCGAAACCATTTGCGACCAGACACACACAACAGGGGAAAATTAAAATTTAACGTGGGCTGCTCATGGAGTGTGCCTAAAATAAAAATAATACAACCTAACAAAACTACAAAATAAAATTAGCTAAACAAAAAATTTGGTCGCGTGGGCCTCAAAACTTATAAATATTTATTTTGTATACCTGCGAGAGTTGCAGGTGTAGATATGAGATGCAATTCCCCTCGCTCTCTGCATTTGCATTAAAATGTTATGCTTGGCTTGGGATTTGTAAAAACATGGCAAGAGATTTATGAAACTCTATGAACAGTGGCCGAGTTACGTTACAAATTATTATTTTTTGGGTTGAATCGTGGGGAGGTGAAGGCGGTAAAATTATAATTAAGTTGATTTCAAGTGAAATTAGTTGGGAAGGTTAATGGTGTGTGTGAGTATTTTTGTGCATTTTCTTTTGTAGATTTCTTGAAAGCCTAGAGGGGGGTATATTTTTGGGGATTAACTTCCGTTAGGGTTTCAACTAATTATGAGTAATGATGCAGTTTATGAGAAAAAATAATCGCAATTGACATTGTTTGGCTAATGGATACGAATAATAACGAACCCTTAAATTTCTGTCATATTCTTCCATATCCACGGTTTTATTCAAATTCATGGAACCAAACCAACCCTATACTATTAACATCCTTACTACCAGAAGTAATTCCACCATTAGTTAGCTGATTTTACTTCGTTTGTTTAGTTCAGCATAAAAAATGGTTTATATTTCTTAATCATTTAATTGATCAACCTAAGGCTGGGCCAAGTCCGCAAATTTACCCATAAATTAACCAGCGAACCGGGTTCATAGTGTATTTATATATAGTTTTGGTTCAAACCCTGGATCTTGGTTTCTTTAATCTCTGAATCAATTTTACCTGTATTTTTGGTAAACTTCGAAAATCTGTTAAAAATTTGGACCGGATTGCGCTGATTTTTGTAGAAAAGGTGGCATTCTATGTACCAAGAAATTTTGTATGGACCACATTTATTACTGTTATCTTTCATAGTTACATTCACGTTTTTCATAAAATGACTAGACTTTGAAGCATGCTAGGGTTTTTTTGAAATTTCAAAAAATATCCCAATTTTTATGATATATTGAAGTACATTTCGATATAAATATTTTGGAGTCTAAAAAATCGATATTAACGATATTTTTCCATACAAAACCGGTTTTTAACAATGAAGAGGTGTATTGAGGTAATTGAGCGGCATTTGACGAGTTGTAAGAACCACATTCTGACTGCCTTTAAAAAATATGGATTTAATGCATATTGATTCAATTTACAAAAGATATTTATTTTTTTTATTTCATATGTAACATAAGAAGTTCTGCAAACTCAGACTGGATTTACACGATGAAGCAAACTGCATTAAGTTTTCTGAGTTGGCGAGATATATAAGTGTGATTTTATACATTTTGTTCAACAAATCTTCTAGAATTCCCTTGATTTTCAAGCCTACTAGGAAAACTTCATGAAGTTTGCTTTATCGGGTTTATCCCAGTTTATTCATGAATTTAAATTTATGGACCGAAAGAAGTGATTACTTTTGAAATTCATCATCTTTCAAATAGAGCATATGAACTACAAAGCGTACAAAAAAATTATTCAGTTAAATTTACGAGTCATAAACGCTTCTGATTATACCGAAAATGACGACAGGCGACAGCGATTAAGTGCCCCTTTATATTTTGAGAGCTGCCACTGGTCTTTACAACTTTATAGAACAGTTTGCACTGCGATTTCTGTGTATCACTAAAGAGTTAAATAACTTTTAAATATTTTGCTTTACATGTCCAGAGCACAAGAAACAGTTAGTCGCAACAGTGTGACCGAAGGCTAAAAGAAAAAAATATCACCGAAAACTATTCGATTTCCGATATATCACCTCGGAAAAATATGCGAAAATAGTAATCGTCATTTTGTGCAAAAATTTCGATATATCGATATTGTATGCGTGTTTTCTACCAAAATTTTGATTTTAAATCTTGTGGCTTGATTTTTCTATTCAAGTGAACATTTTTTCACTATCGGTTATCTAAGTGTCAGCAATTGGAACAACTGATTGTGTCAAAGGTGTTGCACTTGGGGAGGAGGTTATATCTATATATCTAATATATAGTTAAATATGAAATATATCTTAAAAAGGTATATTTTGCATAATTGGGCTGCAAACCCGGTTTGGAGTTAGCCGCTTCGGAGTCGGAGAGTACCGGAATTTTTTGGAAGTCCGAACCGAACCTGAACCGAAAAAAAAAAATTTTTCTTCCCGAACCCGAACCTGAACAGGAGCAAAGAGAGTGGGAAAGGGGTTTGGTTAAAAAAGATGTTCTGTTATATTATTTTCAAGATACTGTAAATGAAAAGTTAGCACTTTCACACAATATTTAAGCCTAGAAATAAAAACAGCTTTCAAAGAAACATTTTGCTTTACTTTGCATTGCTTTATAATTGGAACTAATAAGTAAAAACTTAAAGAATGGCAAATAAAGAATTAATTATTCTTTACCATGTATTTCTTCTGGTAAAGATGAAAAGCAATATCTTTGTTTTTTAAAGTTTTGGGAAAAAACAATCATTGTAAAGAACTTAACAATGTCGCATTTGTTGAATAAGCTGTTCCTGGATCACAAGCATCAGTCTAGTGCACATTTCTACTCATATATTAGTTTTATCCAGCGATAGAGTCAGTAATAATGAAAGATTGCTGAAAGACACACTAAAGATTAACATATACCAAGTGTGTTAGCTGGGGCGACAGAATATTCCCCACTAAAACTGAAGGGCCGAAATGGGTGCATACACATACACAAAGACTACTTCTGTCAATTTGGCGTTGTCTGTTGTTGTCACTTTCGGCACTTATGCTGTCTTTAAAATTCCCAACTAATCATTGCAATGGGCTCTGCCGACATGCAGAAGATAGGCAAAGCCTGCTTATAATAAAACCGGAAGGTTCTTGAAACTGTTGTACAGTCGATCAAACGGCAAAAACCTACAGTGTTATTCGATCCTCTTGATGGCAAAAATATACGCTTGAATTCTTCAATAGTTTCTTAGAAATCACAACACTTACCTATTCCGATCAATCGGAATCGAAAACGGGAACAGGTATAATCCTATATAGACTGAATAGTTGCGCAGTCAACACCCGCTGTTCGCTTTCACTCCGCTCCCTGAGCATTTTGGGAATATGCCCATTTTCGAACCACTATAATTTTCTATGCGAACGATATGAATCTCAATGCATTTTATCTCTAATTCTCATTGCTCCATGATTTATTGACCTGGAGCCTGATAAAATTTCCGATGATCCAAGCTCGAATATAATATGAATAAAATGTTTAAGGGCCGATTTCTCATCTTATGTGATGAGTAATAGCAGAGTAAATTGAGAGCTTATCTGACACATACAAGCTATCTGGAAGAAGAGAAATCGGCACTAAGTTTGTTTAATTTACTTACATGTTTTCTCAATTAGCGAAGAACAAAATTAATCCTGAACGCCGGTTTGAACGAATAGGTTCACCGACCTTCTGAACCTGCTCCGTGAACCCGAACTCCAACAAATTAGGAGGGTGCCCGGAGTGAACCCCTGCCGATTTTTAGGAGGTTTGCAGCCCTGATATTTTGACCATACAGACCATAGTGCGTTGTATAAAATAAAGACAATGCTAAAAACACCTCAAATAAATATAACAAGTGAAAGGTCGGTCAAGCCCGACTTAAATATCTGGACAAGTAGGAGCTGAATGCAGTGCTTGTTCTAACTTTCTTCTATATTTTCTCTCTGCGTTGCTCACTCTCTGAAAAATTATAAGTACCCTTTGCACAGGGTATAAAAAGTAGTACGTATTCCTGACCACGGCCCTATTTTTTAAAAAATATTCAATTACATATTCCCCACAAGTCCTTCTATACATATTTTTCCCTTAATTTTATATCATTCTGAAAATATTTTCTATTTTGTAAGGTCATACGTGCGCCCCTTAAATTCGCAAGTTTATGGTGTATATTTACCGTGAAAAAAAATTAGTTGAAAAAGCTCGGTTTAACGGGCGCGAAGGGGCTACAAAGTTTTTAATATTACTTATAAGTGGTGTTGTTTTTGTTGTTGGGAAGGTATTTATATATCCATCTATATTTTTCCTAAACGTACTACGCTTTCTTTTGATTTTAATGTACATTTTCAGTGGAATTATCAAATTTGAAAAAAGTGCATTATCAGTGGTTCTTGGCTATAAGAAGCTAATTCCACATTTTATTGAAATTTGGTTATGGATTGTTAATAATCAAAATTTTCCTTTCTTTGATGGTTGATAGTCAAAAATATGCTTCATTTGCTATTGAATGTTGTAGTACCGCTAAAGTACGCATTTTAAAATGTGTTAAAGGGAAACTTTGATTTAAAATTTCAAAACAAAGAATCAGCTGTTTCTTGCTCACGGCAGTGTGTCCGCAATCAACATTCGTCAGACGAACAAGGAGAATGTTTTTGAATGTATGTCAGTGCCAAAACATATCCCCACTAAGCCCCATGGCGTCGCATTGACACAGCAACTGTTTCTATTGCTGACACTTGGGAAGTCTGGTAACAGTGACTTGATCATTCTTCGCGGATTATCATTCGAATGGACATTTATCTCTTATGAGGAAATACCCAGAAGGAATGATGTCATTTAGATCATAAAGAGAATGACCCTAGAATGTGACAGTGGAATTTGGGTCATAAATGCTAAAAGGTACCATCGCAGAAAAGCGCAGAAAGTATCTCGAGAATTTTAAAAAATACAACAATTTAATCTAATCAATCTAATTAATTCTTTTGAGTTTTGAAGTCGAAAATATTATGTTGTTGCTTTTTGTAAGAATAACGGATTAGGCTGCGAAAAGGACCCAATACAGTTGCCCTTTACGAAAGTTGATCGACTTGACATCGTTGAACCAAGCAGATTTTTACCATGGAACTTGAAATTTAATTTACATTCAACAGAACGATTATTTAAACTTACCATTTCTTGTGGGACGTAATAACAAAATGTATTCCCCTGAAAACTGAGGAGTTCAAAGTGCCTCTTCTGAAAGACAGTTGGTGCGGTTGTCGAAAAGGTGCGTTTTTCAAAATGAAATGTCTGTATCACAAGCGTTATCGAAATGATACCCCATTTTGGAATTATTTTGTACATTTGCAAAAACTCCAAGACTCGCCTCTAAAAATTCGAAAAATTTGGGTTGTCATTGTTCTAGGTAAAAGGTCTCGCACCGAACCTAGGTCAACAAGACAGTAATACGCCGTCTTGAAGGTTTTTATTATAATTAAATTAATAATCTTAATCTAGACACTTTGAATTTATTTCCCATTAACTAAACTTTAAAAACTTTTGTTAAGAAAAAAAAAAGAGATTTAATTTTTCTTATTTTTTTGTTTAGCTTTGCTTACCAACATGTTGTTTGGCACATAATCCGGAAATTTCATGGTATTTTCTTTGGTGTTTTCGATGTCGTTGGTTTTTTTTCGTAATAAAATGAAAAATGCTTCTCACACAATTAACTTTGAGTTTATCAAAGTAATTAATTTATAGCATAAAATTTAATTGTATGACATATTTATTTAAATGTTGATTGAAGAAAATAAATATTAAAGCTGATGTCACTTTCAATTGTAGATTTCTCTTCGCGCACTTGAATAGGTAGATAAATAAAAATTAATTGCACTTTGTAGCTGAGCTAATGATGTATGAGTAAACACATTTTCGATCATTTGGAAATTTTTTTATATTTATTAGAAACTTTGACAACAGCCGGCGTGTTTAATTTGCATATTATGCAAATGGCATAAAAGAATCTTTGAGCAAAGCGTCAACAAGCAGCTCCCTTTTGGGGATATATTTAAAATTGTATCTCGCTGCTTTGAGTGCAAAATAGTCACTGCAAATTACATCATTGGAAAAGGTTTAATGCAGCCCAAAAAGCCAATGACCAGCTGTGAAATTTAGAGCGCGTCACACGAAAAACAGAAAGATACAATTGTATCTGTTGGATGCACCGCCGCGCCGAAAGTGAAATGTTTGCGCTTCGCTGAGCATTTGCATGTATAGTTACTTTGTTTTAGTTTTTTTTTTGTCAACTCGCACTTGCTTCGTGTCTACTTTGAACAGCTGGCAAAGTTATTTCACATTCGCCTGTATCCCAAAGATACTCGTACGTTGCGCCGTCGCAACCGCTGACGTTGACGGCTTGAAACACGCTTCGAAACTGTTTTTACCTACACACGCGATTGTGGATGGCAGTCACAAGATCCAAACCCAACAGAATAATGAAATCAAAGCGGATAGCGAGATGAAGGCAAAGCGCAAAACAAACACGAGAATAAAAGAAGGCAAAATGCAGTAGCTGGGAGTCGGCGAGACGAAACTTTGTCTGTTTGCCCAAGGTATCTGTGTGCGGGGTGTGTGATAGTGTGTGTGTGAGTGGATGGTAAACGAACTACGTTCCACAGAGGCCGGAAAGGCGGCTGCGAACATCAAAATGTAAACAAAACCTGAAAAGTAAATAGGCAGTTTTTGATAAAAATGTAAGCAGTGAATGAGAGAGAGATTTTTCGATTTAGATTTTAATGATGTGCGGCGGCGGGGTCAGGCTATAGAAGCTATTTATGGAGTTGAAATGGAATTCAAGAATGAAATTGTGCTAATGGCCAGGAAGATGGAGGATCAAAGAAAACCAATTTCATCACAAATCGCAATCTGTTGAGTAAAAATGAGTCTACAAAGTTTACTCAGTTATGGATAAAATTATTACTTTTATCACAAAATATCCATTTATAATTAATATATCCGAGACAAAATTTTTTCATTTCAAATCTGTTGTTTTATAATAAATTTATTTTAATTTTTTATTTATACGTCAATATAAGAAGCGCTTAAAAATGCAAGTATTCTGTTTTTTCACTTCTTTGGCAGTAATCGACTGAAATATTTTCAAATGAGCTTAATGAGCATACAATGATCCTCCTTCATAACTGCAAGATAATTTGATTATTTACAAAACTTGAGTAATTTTCTTTTTCTTTGAAAGCTTGCAGAGCTCCCTCATTCACTCAATCAGTTTCGTGTGGCTTTGCATTGATTAGATTAAAGAAAGATTCATTAGGTCAAAGATTTGATGAACTAATCAGCTTAGTTATCTTTGCCACAGTACAACTTGCCTTAAATGAACCACAGTGGCCAAAGTGTAGTGTACAATTTTGTTTCAATTATATTAGATGATATTTTTCGGTTTTCAGTTTGTCGATTTCAAATGTGGTACAGTTGCAATTGTATAGAATTGATTGATTCAATCGAATAATCTTGAATTCGTCGAACTAAAAGTTGGTATAAATCACGGGTGCCCATGCCCATTCCGCAAGCCACGCATTCGCTGCTGATTGATGCAAAGGAATAGCTGGCGCCTATACGGCCCCAAGGACATAAGCATACATAAAGCAACAACAAATTCATATGCGTGCTCTCCTCTCTTTCTTTTCTAACATGCAACAACAACATCATTCTTCTCTCTCCCCTATGTCTCTCACAGCTTCAAACGCAACAACAAAGTTGCTCAGCGTAGTCAGCGCTCGCCTCGCTTGCAGTGGTCGAACGCTTTTCGCACACAAATTCACACAAACCATAATCGGTTTTCTCTTTCTATTTCTTGTGATTGTTCTTGCTTGAGATATATTTTGTGCTTTTGTAGGAAAGCATTTAACACATTCAATGATAACCGGAACATGCCTAAAATGCCGGAAAACGGGGACAAATAAGATTTTCACCGAGTTTATACAGATTTTAGTGTGCGATTAATTGAATTATGTATGTATGTTTTATGATTTTTAGATACTTTTAAGTTTAAATGCCCATCAAGAACAACAACAAAAAATTTGTGTGTGTCAGAACACGACTAAAATTTGTTGTTAAGTTTAAGTTGAGAGACAAGAGAATAGAAATACCTAAAATATTCTTACAGGTTAGAACAGTAAGGCTAGAAGGGAGCGAGCAGATAGAGGGAGTTTTTT
This sequence comes from Lordiphosa stackelbergi, assembly GCA_018904235.1. NCBI lineage: Eukaryota > Metazoa > Arthropoda > Insecta > Diptera > Drosophilidae > Lordiphosa > Lordiphosa stackelbergi. The sequence goes on along the minus strand of JAEIFU010001102.1, from coordinate 12,434 downwards.
GTGATGCTTTATGCTTTTGTGCGTTTGATGTCTTGTATGGTATACGCGGCCGCTATCTCGCGTGGTGAAATAACAACAAATGCGAGGCTTGTGGAATGGGCATGGGCGCCCCTGATCTAATGAATAATTTTCGAATTCTGAGAACCTACTATTGTCAATTGCCAAAGACAATATGTTGTTACCTGCATAAGGAACAAGACGTTTTGTTGATAAATGTAACTAACGGCCCGATCCGTTAGAGGAACTATTGTGTAATAAATTTATTTTGGGTACTTATACCGGTTAAACTATTGAAATTAGATCCAAACGCAAACGCAAAACGGTTAATTATTCTGTAAGTTTAAGACGAAGGATTTTTCTGTCTGTTTCTTAAACAATTTTAAATGCAGTCAGAGCCTGAAATTGAATCAAAAAGGTTTTAACAAAATTTAACCTCTGATGATTACGTTAGGCGAAACATTTAGACTCTTTAAGTTATTCTTGTGACACCTGAATGCAAGAAAAGAGTTAAGACCAAGGCTGCAAATCTGTGAAATTCTGTAGAAGGTCCGGTGGTTTGAGCCCGTTGACAGTCTAAGGTTCGGTTTTCGGACCGGTTCCTTTGAGGAGGTTGCGATGGCTGAGAGCGACAAGTCGCTCCCCCACTTAGACCCCTTTGGGCCCATTGCGATGCCATATTTATTCCCTGTTAACCCTTTTTTTAGTACTTGCGTCCTGCAGGGGGGGTAGAACCATTGTGTGGACAGACTAAATTTAAGTAGAGCTGGGATCTATACTCTTGAGTAGGAGAGGTTGACCAAGTGTCCCTAGTCTCCTTCTGCTCAGGGCGGGGCAATGGCAGAGAAAGTGTTGTATCGATTCCTCTTCTTTGTCATATCTGCAACTCCTGCAGAAGTCATGGTGAGTTACACCTGGGCGTGCTGCGTGTCTGCCACCAAAAGTGATATGTGGTCCCTTCTGTGACGTAAAAGGGTGATAGCGCGATTTTGATTGAATGTAGGCCACGAAAGTTTTGCTACGACACAGGAAGAAAGGGTTTTCACCGATTCGTAGCGAGACGAAGTGCTTCTGATTTTGTGTGAAGTTTACATGTCGCCATAGGCATACCTATCGTGCTCCTCTCTGAAAGGAGCTCGATGGTGGTTCCTATTCTGGCTAATTTGTCCGCAGACTCGTTACTTTCTATGTTGCGGTGTCCAGGTACCCATATAAGAAGTATACTAAAATGTCGTTCAATCTCGTTGAGAGATAATCGACATTTAGTAAGTATTTTAGCATTGTTTGTATGAGAGTCAAGTGCTTTGAGGGCGGCTTGACCGTCAGAGTATATAAATACGTTGCCTTCTTTGACCGTGAGTTTGCTAAGGTAGGTGGCAGCTTTCTGGATGGCTACCACTTCCGCCTTGTACGCACTACAATGGACAGGGAGGCGGAACGATAAGTTTAGGTCTAGGTTGGGGGAGAACACGCCCCCTCCTACTTTTTCTTCGAGCTTTGATCCAGCGTTTGATCCAGCGTTAGCTCTACTGTGGGGGAGGTTTTTCCCATTCATTTCGGCTTGGGATATAATTTGTCGAACGTCGTTTGTGGTATACAGTAGTCTGTAGTTCCGTTCCTTTACTTGTCGAAAAGGTTCGACCCTGGGTTCATGGATTGTTAGATCGTTGCGACATTCATAGGTAAGACACAAGACATATTTTTGGTGGTGAAAGCGTTCAGCTTACAAAGCCATTAAGAACTTTAATCCATGCCCGAAGGAATCTAATTCATTAAGTTATCTTTCATACGACATATACAAGGCACAAATTGTGGACTTTATAATGGAATGCTAGTTATATAGTAAATAAAAAACGGTTTTTTTGCCATTCACACTGCCTCCCGTAATTTGTATGGTTTGTTTGTGTCTATTATTTAAGTATTTAAGTAAGGTGCCTATGAAATTCTATGAATTTGACAAGGAATTCAAATTTTAAACATATCAAAATGCAGGACTACTAGACTCTTATGTCTCATATGTCGAACAGTGTGAAGACAGGCTTAGGTAAGTTTTGAGAAAACTGACCAGAGTGATCTTAGAAACTTTAATTTTAGCACAAGTGAGTGAAAAATACACATTGAAAAGCTATTTTTAAAATTCAGTAATTCCCATCTAAAACATCCATAAAGTCTTAATTTTGCCTGATTCTGATTCTACATTCCAAGCACTTCAAAGCAAAGAAAAGTTGAAAAGTTCACAACTTGATGGCAACTTCAATTCAATTAACAGTCGCTCTCCCCCCCCACTCCACTGAACCCGGATCATGCCACCAACAATAACACTTGCAACATCTTGAGATATTAATTCAATCAAGAACGCTTATTAAATGCTATACAAAGTGACAAAGATCCCCATTACCAGTTGGACTCCCCATTCCCGCTCGTATGACACAAGAATTCTGTGAATTAAATTTTATACAACTACAAAGTGGAGGAAAAAGTGAAAAAAAAAACTGCAAACTATGCATAAAACTTTTATGAATTAAAGACAAAACGATTATAAAGAGTGTCAGGGCAAGAAGAAGTATGTATGTACTCATATATGTAGTTGGCTGTCAGCAAGTGAGACTGCAACTGGCATCCGTGCATATTTATGCAAAATTAAAAGCAAATCAACGAGCGGCATTTGCCACTCCCCAAATGGAGACTATGCCGAGCCAACAGCCATAGAACTGAAAGAAGAAAAATGTAAGCGATTCTGACGCCATTTCCAATGCCAAAACAATGTGGAACCTCGTCTGGAATTTCTATAGAGTGAGCTCCAGTTGTTTTCATGCCAAAATACAGGCAAAAACAAAAGCCAAATATTGTTGAATTGACAAACAAAGAAAAACTCTGTCTAAGTTATTTGGAAAATGTTTCGATTCATAGATAGTTCTGCTCTAAATGATCGCTTTTAATTTGTTTAACACCTCCCCAACTGATTAAACCTTTTCTCCTCGTGAGATGCAATTTATCAACATTTTAATGATTTTTTAATCTATTTCGTTTTCGTTTAGGTTTTTCCCAGGTTTTTCAGCATCTCAGGTAAAAAGGGACTCTGTCTCGGATTTCAGGTAGCTTAAAGAACATGTCTGGGCATGAACTTGTGGAATTCAATTTCACCACACAAAACACATTCCACACAACAATTTTCAGTGGTTGGAAATTTGGTAAACAATTGATTCGGGGTGCAATCAACCATGACGACTTGGATTTAAGTGTTCGCTAAGGGAAGGGGGATATCGGCTGCGAGGATAAACAAAAAATTTGGCAAGATTGTGAGTGCAAAGTGCCAAAAACAATACTTGTTTCTCAATCCTCTAGATTTTATTCATTGCCAAGTCACGAAAGCAAGTAAATAACTTTGAGAAAAAAAAGGGATGAGGATGTGCTTGGGTATGACTGTTTCCATTGTTGTTGTTAATGATGATGTATTTATTCATGGGTATGTATAGTTTTGTATGCAGGTCGTTATTTCACATTAGGGCGGTTCAAAATGAAAAGAGGAATAAAACGATTTAAGTTCAAAAGGCAGAACCAGACACAGAAACAATATTATGAGTTTTTTTATAAAGATATCAAAGACCGATTTCGACACATTGCACAGGAACTTTTTATAAAATGGGTAAGTCTCTTGAAAGAAAACCCAGATCCCAAGTGGATGCATTTTTTAAAACAGTTGGTCTCGCGTTTCAAGCATTTTGTTGTTTTTCAAAAAGTCATCCAAATCAATTAAAAGTGGATACGAATGATGCCAATTTTGTATGAGTGGCACGCTCTGCAGTTTATCCTTTATATACAAACAAGAACTTTTGGCCCTGATAAAATATCACTGAAAAGATTCTCCAGATAATAGCATCGAACATGTTACAATAAGAGTTTAAATTATAATAACTGGTAAATACTTCCAACACATTGCACAGCTTTCATAAACCAGCAGTGGAAACAACACACATAAATGCTCTTTGTAGTGCTACGTGTAATCCACAAGTGTTTATTCCGCAGACAATTTATATAAAAGGATTTTCCAAGTCGTATTGAAGTGTGAACGCAACAAAGTCTGCTGATGAGAGGACATCGATAGAGTACTGTACGAAAAAACCAATCGCTATCCAAATGTTGTAGTAAATCTCCTTGATTTGTGTTGATTATTGAACTATACTCAACAATTGACCTTGAGCCGGCTAAAGAAACTTTGACTTTATTTAATAATTTATATTGAAAATTTTCGTTTCATATTGGTTTCACCATTTAATTGATTTTTACATTGACGTCTTAAATATCAACTTTATACGACACTCAAGAACAAATGTAGTTTTTCATTGAACAGTTATAATGCTTATTTTTATGTTTTTTCGCTTGTCATTTAATGTTTTAAATTGTTTTGGAAAATTACACAATTTTTAAGTTTTTTGAAGAAAATAGCAAACAAAAATTAAAACCGGTAAAATAATTTATTTGGTTTTTTTTTTGGTATCCGCTTTTATATTTGAAGTGGCACAAAAATGTTCGATGACCAGATCAGATGGCGAATGTTACGTGAACTGAATCTGATTTAATACGCTAAATAAATTGTAAAAGCAAAATGTTTAATGAGAAACTGGATAAAGCAGGGACCGTAATTTGTAGAATTTTTTTTATAAAAATTACAAAATATGAGTTATTTTGAAATTTTTTTTCATAAAATTTTTTTAATTTATATTTTTTTTAATTTTATATAAAAATTTTTTGAAAAAAACTATTTTTAATTTTAAAATAAAATTTAATTTAATTTTAATTTTTACTTTAAATTTTTTAAAATCAAACAATTTTTATTCATAAAAATTAAAAAAATAAAAATTGTCAAAAATTGTAAAAAAGAACCCAATTACAAATATCCGACTTTGATAGCCCAGCGGTACTGGTGCTAGCGCCCAGTTGTAGAGAAACGAGTTCGAATCCTGTAATGGGGGAAGGTTTTTTTTTTTATTTTCTTTAAGTTAAATAAGTAGAAATAAACGCGAAATTAGTACCTTTGGCATGCTTCCAGGTCCGAACTAGACATGTATATAAAAGGTACATAGTGACCCAAAGATCACATGTATGTAAAAATATTTGTAATTGGGTGCAAGTTAAAAAGTTATTTGAGTTTGATTTTTATTTTAATTTTTATTTATTATTTATTTTAATTTTATGAATACAAATTGTTTGATAATTTTTATTTTAAAATTAAAAATAAAAATTAAAATTAAATTAAATTTTTATTTTAAAAATTAAAAATAGTTTTTTCTAAAAAATTTTTATATAAAAATTAAGAAGTATAAATTAAAAATAATTTTTGCGATAAAAATTGGATATATATAAATATATCCATTTTAAATAGCTGACCCAAAATTAATTCTGGTGCCTCCCGTCATATAGGTCCTTAAATTTAAATAAATTTTTATAAGTTTTTTTCCCATGACTGTTATTTGCAGTCCCAAAAAATACCATTATAAATTTAATTAAAAGCCACCTATATTTTGTTCAGTAATGTATGTTAAAACATGTTCTAAAATTATTTTTGACTTAAATTCGCGCTTAACAAAGGTAAATCAGCAATATCAAATATTTATATTGCAAAGTTAAAACGATGTTCTCTGAATTTTATAAAGTGTTCATTTTTTCATGCGAAGTTTAATTAAAGCCAGTCCTAAAAAATTATAAAGAATACAGAATAGAATAATAAAAAATCAATAAATAATAGATTTAACTTCCTTAATGCTTTTATGAGCTTAAAAACGCCCAACCGGATAGCCTTATCACGAAGAATTCGAACTCTGAATCCGGTTTGTGACACCTTTCTCAGTAACAGCTTTTTCGAAGGACCTCGTCGAGTCAGAACTCCTCGTCTGTAGCATAAACACGACGTTCAACGTTACCAAACATGTTCTGAATTGGATTCATGTCTGAAGAACGTCTGGCCATCAAAAAAGGCTTGATTTTCTGTTCATTGATCCATGCAGATAGGCCCTTGACACGTGGGTGGTTAGATTATCTTGCAAAATGGTTGTATCCGTGTCCGACTTTTGGTCCAAAAAGTCTACTAAGAGTTTAAGTCCAATAAGTTTAAGTAACCTTCTGAATTCATGGACCTGTAATCTTGAAGAAAATGAAGTCTAAGCCTGCAATTAACGACATTTTATAAACAAGCCTGAAGGGATATTACGGAAACGTCAAATATCTTGGACAGAGGAGGAAAAAACGTGATACTCTCAGAAAAAGTTTAACTTGAATGGGCCAGAATGGTTTAAGTAACTAATGGCACAACATTAATCCGTCTGAGCGCATTTCTTTACCTCGCAAAACTGTATTATCGGCTTTGAAATGTTTTAGGATGCTTTTAGCTATCACCATAGGACCACGAAATGCAAGATTAGAGGTCGCAGGAATACGGAGAGCTATTTAAACTAATTGGAGGAAGTATTACCAACTTTTGGAGAAAGAGCCGGAACCGGAAGCACCATCTTTCAGCAGGATGATGGTCATGTCAGGAGGGGAAATGGTCATGTCTCTCGAGACGAATCCAATCTGAAAACATGTGTGGGTAATCTTGCACGTCCGTTATGTAGCAGTACTTAATCTTTGAAGAGCTTCGAAAGGCCAAAATACCGTATTCAGAGTTTAAAATCATGATATCAGGCTAACCCGTTAGGCATTTTCGAGCTCATACATAAGCCTGGAGGTTAAATCCATTTATTTATTAATTATTTATTATCCTTATTCTGTATCCTTTTTATTTTTTTATAGACTGCTTTAATTAAATTTCGCAATAAAAAATTTAATTTAAAAAAAAAAAAAAAAACAAAACTAACTAGAAAGGAAATAATTCGTCTGTAACGAAGTTTTGATACACTCAGAAACAGCTTATCTGAAACGTTAGCGACCTTGACCCAAACTTCGCAGATCAGCAAAAACACATTTTAGATATTACCCATAGACCGTGTTTTTGAGAGCAGTAATGTTGAGAGACAAAACAGTTTTTCTTACTAAAATCCATTTTCCGAACGAACATTTGTATGGCAGCTACAAGTAGTCATCCGATCCGGTCGGTTCCGACATACTTAAAAACTCTGTCAAATTCATATATCCAAAATGGGTACCAAAAACAACAAAACAACGGACGACAAAGCTTAATACTCAGCTCGTCATGCTGATCAAAATATACTTACTTAATGTGGTCGGAATAATTCCTTCTATGCGTTGCACTTCTGGCAAAATTATAATACTACTTTTTCAAGTGTATAAAAACAACAAACTAACAGCATGTACCAATTCTGATACACTTGTAAAAGCTTGTCTCAATTGTAAGCGACTTCAAACAAACTTCGCAGATCAGCTTAAAACCATTCAATATTAAACATGACCGTGTTTGAGAGCGGTAATATTGAGAACAAATCAGTTTTTCCGAACGAACATTTCTATGGCAGCTACAAGAAGTAGTCATCCGATCCGGTCGGTTCCGACATATTAGCAACGTGCTGTCAAAAGAAGACTCTGTGCAAAGTTTCAGCTCGATAGCTTCAAAACTAAGGGACTAGTTCGCCTAGAAACAGACAGACGGACAAAGCTTAATCGACTCAGCTCGTCATGCTGATCAAGAATATATATACTTTACTAGCTGAACCCGCCGCTACTTTGTCCGCGTCTAAGATTTTAAGAAATTGTGTTGTTTTATCTTGTAGACAGTTTCGAGTTTCAAGTCCGGAACTATATGTTAGTCCCTGCCAGTCAAGTGGATGTTAAAAACATACTTCTCCCGCACGACCTCATAGTTTATTTCGGGTCTAGCGATATTATATGAAGACTGTGCATTTCAGAGCAGCATTAGCAGTCTTTAATTATAACTCAATTCAAATTAGCTTTCCCCTTTTTCCCCACCCCCTCTTTACCTGCTCACAGCACATACTGTCTCTCAGGGTGACGTTCACTCCCTCTCTCCGCGCTCTTAGCAAAACAGCTAATCATGTTATGTGTTCCGTACAAACTTTCATTGGCTTTTTGACCCATTTCGCCAACAAATTTTCCAAATTTTCTTTCTTTTATATAAGTAAGTTGAGGTCCATCTACGAAGGTCTATAGAATAAAGCAGGTTCTTGGCCAAACTAGATCTTAAAAATGTGGGTTGATAATATGTCAGTCAGTCGGGCGTACAGATTTATAAGTATAGATAAGGTCGGAGATGATTCCTTCTATGCGTGGCAAACTTCTAGGCGAAATTATAATACACTTTTCAAGTGCATAATAAAATTATATCAGAAAGTCTCTAATGGGCCTCCAAAGTCAGACAATTCTCGATTTATGGCAATTTTCTCGAAATAAATCATCCCCTCTAAGCTAGTGTGGTTGTCAAGTTTATATTGGAACAATCCTAGACACGTAGACCAACAACTGACCTAGCATTGAGATTTTGTTTGCATATTTATCAGCTTGTTCAGCAGAGCTATTTCATTCTTCTACATAGAGCTATCTGTCACATAAACTAAAAAATAACAGAGTAAATTGTAAGTTTATCTGCCACATAGCAGCTATCTAGAAGAAGAGAAATCTGACCTAAATCTGTATAGGAACTGTAAGAAGGCTACTTGATTCAGCATAAATTGTTATATTTTCACGTGTAGATGTTGAATTAAGTGGCCCTTTTACAAATTCTTGAACCATTCTTTTTACTCTCTTGAATCACCCTAATGACCAAACTCTTATGAGCATTCGATGCTATTTTCATATGCAAGTCAGGAGCTTCAACATGTGCTTGCTTCGTGTGGAGGCGATAAACGACATCAACAATGTCACCAAAGTACACAGATGGCTGTAAAGGACCTGTGACCAGGTGGAAGGATGAGCTTTCGCACACGTAAATGACATATCACTTGTCTGCGGCGATTAACAAGGCGGAAAGCCACCCATCCAACTCATTCCTGATCAGGGTAGTGCAGCTTTTCAATAACAGCATTTGCATATTGTCGATGGCCACTCGTGGAGCAGAGAAGGCGTGGCAAGTGTGGCCAGTGATATGTCTGAGTGGCTTTTTTGGGTGGCCCTTTGGGGGGAAAATGGCATTTAACGAGTTTTTATGCCGTCGCGACGTGTTAATGTTGCAGTTAGCTTAAAGGGTATCTGTGTACAAACCAAACTTTAAAATCCAAAGAAATTCTGTGCCCATTTGTCGAGTGTTTTGCTTTTGTCTTGGCCGTGCGTGCGTGCGTGGTACGTGCTTGAACTACAAAACTCTAGATTTTATAAATTAGGCAAATAGACGAAGAGGCATTCAAAAAATAAATAAGAAGAACTGTAAAGTACTAAGGCATGCGTCGTGGATGTGGGTTGAAGTGCTCGCTGTTGTTAGATGGGCTCACATTTCTAAGTGAAAATTGAGGAATTCATGTGTTTGAGTTATGGTGCGCATGCGTGGCCCTTTTGGGCAACTGGAAATGCCCTTCAAGTGAGTGTGTGTGTGTTTCTTTTGAATCTATTTTAGAACAGATTACCCTCAAGGGAGAGTAGGTAAGGTATTTTGGAAAAGGGTCATTGTGGTACGATTAACAGAAGGTTGAAAATTGTAACAATCGAATAACGCAACAAAGTGCCGAAAAGAGAACACAACACCAATAGTTACATCGACAAAATATTCTTTAAATTAGAATCTTTTTGGGCCACTCAATGAGCATATTTCAAGAACTTTGTGTATTTATTCACGAATTTTTAAAGCACAAAACGCTTTGCTTATAGAATGATGGAATTGAATGAAGAATATTTTGTAATTATTTTAAGTATGTAAGTGAAAGATCCTCACTTCTGCCGGGATTTTAGGATTTTAAAAAAGTCCTTAAATTTTTTTGTTATTCAATTAAATCTCTTTCTCAATTCGTTTCCTCTAACTATATCACTCCACAATCCCTTTAAAGAACCAATTTAGTGGTCTTTTAGCCATGTCATGTAGGAATGAAACAATCTCAAGCATCCTTTTACTTGTCACACCAATTTATACATGAACATGCACACACACTTTTCCCCACTTTTATGGCCCAGAGCAAACACCTACTCCATTTTTTTTTTTTGGTACGAGAATATGTTAACAGGAAACGGGATACATTTGCTGGTACTCGTATGCAAAAAGTAAACATTTTGAAATGAGTGTGTAATTTTCTAAGGCAAACAGCAGCAAAGACAAAGAAAGGGACCCTAAGGAAACATATGAAGTGCAAAGGATGTGTCAGAGTCCTAGTCGTTTCTGTTTCATTCTCATCACAGGGCATGTGCATTGTGAGAAAGTGGAGCAAAGTTTAATGCAGAATAAGCATTTAAGCACTTGGGAAACGTTATCTGGGTTATTTTAATGGCCATTTAATTTAATAGTATTTATTGCCGTTGATAGCATTTAATTCTAAGTACAAAACTATCAGGTCTTAAGTGCTTTTTGTTGAATAATAACGTACAACCCACGCTTCACTAGCTTTCAAATACATCTCTTCAGCTCTCGATCAATAATCATAAAAAAAACCCATTATAGTTTGTTAGCAATATATGCAAACTATGTGCCAGCTCGATTAAAAACCCACACAACCCACATTTGAAGTGTAATTTGCATCGCTAGGAACACTGTTTTGTGAACATATTTTTGCAAATTGCTTTACCTAACCAATTGACAAGTTGTGCAATTTACTACATCAGATTTAAATATTGTTGATGTGTGGATGACTGCGCTCTCTGGTCACACCTTTTGGTACCCTAAGAGAATCGCTTCAATGATTCTTTTCGAGGACAAAACTATGCAATTAAGTGCATTTTCTATAATAGCTGGACGACAGGCATTCGACTGGAAAATTACAACAACAAAAATGAGAAATGTATATAAAAAGCATCTATAGAAAGGGAGTGGGAATATGGTGGCGGGGGCGTGAAACGCTTAGAATTTTTGCCAAAGAAGCTTTAACGAGTAATTTGTAAACATTTGTTGAAAATATGGTGTTAAGAAACTATCAATATCAAACATTTTCCTACCCCAAACAAACTAAAAGGGGAAGTATTTTTGAAAATTGTGTCTTTTTAAGATTTGACAATCATTCGTAAATGGTTTTACACTAATCCAAAAAACGAGAACTTTTAATGCAACATACTTAGCGTGATATGAATCATTTTGCCTCATTTTCGTATCCGTTTTCGACAGTTTCATTATTTATCCGTTGGGAATTTTTGATGTGAAACATCTTTATATTCGGTACAGAAGATTTTAGTAGGAGTAAAATTGGATTTCAGCGTCACGTGACGCTGACGTCATTCATATTTTGTGTTGTTGTTTTAACTGAGTGTCCCATGGGGAGAGGAGTGAAAGTTGGGGGAAAGAGGAGGTGACTTAACAGTGACTAAACAGTGACTAAGCAATGACTTGACAGTGACTTAACAGTGTCTTGACTGTGACTAAACAGTGACTTGATAGTGACTAAACAGTGACTAAGCAGTGACTTGACAGTGACTTGACAGTAACTAAGCAGTGACTTGACAGTGACTTGACAATGACTAAACAGTGACTAAACAGTGACTTGATAGTGACTAAACAGTGACTAAGCTGTGACTTGACAGTGACTAAACAGTGACTTGACAGTGACTAGACAGTGACTAAGCAGTGACTTGACAGTGACTAATCAGTGACTAAACAGTGACTAAACAGTGACTTGACAGTGACTAAACAGTGACTTGACAGTGACTAAACAGTGACTAATCAGTGACTTGACAGTGACTAAACAGTGACTTGACAGTGACTAAACAGTGACTAAACAGTCCTTGAACAGCCCTTAATCAGCGCTTAAAAAGCTCTTAAATTTAGCATCATGTTTCACATCAAAGCCTCGTAAGTGTTCAGGATACTCACACCTATTCCCAAACAATTTTTTAGATAGTCTTAACATGTTTGGCTTCTAAATTTTGCATAAGAGGGACGAATCGGCGATGTCTATCTTGTGTTATTCTTTAAACAGATTCGGTTTTCGAACTGATTCCCAAACGAATTGAACATCGGCTGCTTAGTATAGCTAAAAAAGTTTGGCTTCTAATTTTATAGTCTGAGAGGGAAACGAATACAGAACTTCAAAGATAACATATTAGTGTTATCTTTAAGAAAAACTAGTTTTTATACTCATGTATAAAGGTACATAGTAGAGTATATTAAGTTTGTGCAAAAGTATGTAACATGGAAGAAGGAATCATTTCCGACCTTTAAGTATATATATTCTTGATCAGCATCAACAGCCGAGTCGATATAGCCATGTCCGTCTGTCCGTCCGTCCGTCCGTCCGTATGAACCAACAGATCTCAGAGATGGTAAGATATAGAGGTTTGAGATCTACGGGTCAAATGCTTCTTATACTTGCAGGCAGATCAAGTTTAATTTCAATTTTTCG